>CM067374.1:43879112-43989435 GCA_034401795.1 Chaetoderma sp. LZ-2023a | reverse complement strand
GCATGACACGTGTGTTATCGGAGAGACGTACGTCGTCATCTTCGCATTCTTCTTCGTTGCGAACAAATCTATGTTGGGTTTCCCCCAATGGTCGAACAGACGATCCGCCACACATTGATTAGTTGCCATTCCGTGGGTAAAACACTCATCCTTCGGCTCAATGAGTCTGCTAGCAGATTTAACCTCCCCGGAATATGAACTGCCTTCAAGGTGATCCCATGATCCAGGCACCAACAAAGCAGTTTCCATGTCATCATACAGAGACTGGGCGACTTCGTTCCGCCCTGGCGGTTTATGTAAGTCACTACTGTCGAGTTGTCTGAACGAATCAGAACAATCTTGCCCTGAACATTCTTTAAGAAATGTTCCAGGCCCAGGACTACTGCTCTTAGCTCTAGTAGATTGATATGTTCCTTGGACTGATCCAGATCCCAAAGCCCTGATACTGTGGACTCTTCCAGACAAGCTCCCCACCCCTCCATCGATGCAAAGCGGTTATTGTTTCAAAATCGACAAGGCGAGAGGGTTAGAGGTGTCACGGAGGTAATGGTCTGTAAAACTTGACTCACAGTGCCACTGAGCCACTGACATAATATCATCCACAGGGACCCCACTAAACAGGGCAGTGGATGTCACGACACCGCGGACACTGTGAGCCTTGGCCACGTCAACCTGTCGCCCGGTGGCGGATTTGTGACAAAATTGAATACATTCCACAATCCACCTAGAAATGGTGTCCTTAGACGCCCTACCATGGGGTTCAATATATGACAACCATAACGCTGACTGGTCGGTACGCCACTCCGAAGTACGCTGTTTGTACCGGAGCAGCGCCCGTACGGGGCACCATACTTTAGAATTAGGATCATATCTAGTTAAAGATGGCAAAAAAATAGGCTGACCTGGATATTTCAATGACTGATTTTTAGACAAGAAATTAATCCTAGGTAGAAGCTTAAGGCGTTCCCCTGTAACCACAAAACGGTCAACCTCGGGTGATAAGGCGTGAATTTCACTCCTACGCCTCGCCGAGGCCGCAGCAATTAAAAATACAGTTTTAAGAGTTAACATTTTCATAGAAATGGAACTAAGTGGTTCAAAAGGCTTATCACCTAGTACCTGGAGCACCAGTGATAAACTCCAAGACGGAATCAGTGGAGGATTCCTTGGTCTTAGATTGCCCATGCCTTTAATTAATACATTTAATGTACTTACTTCATCACTCCCCCTATTAGCCAAGCAAGGAATAACAGTCATTAAAGCTGATTTATAACCAGCAATAGAGTTAGGCTTGAGGCTATAGGCATCATATAGGTGACAGAGGAAATCAGCCACTACCTGAATAGATGATTCCATTGGATCAATACATCTTTTTGAGCACCACTCCGCAAATCTGTTGATTTTATAATTATATGCTCTGGAGGTTGACCCCCTCCTGGCTTTGGCCATAAACATGGCCGCTTGCTCAGAAAAGCCCTCCTTAATTCTAGATTCCTTGACAACATCCACGCAGTCAATCGGAACATTGATGGATTGTCGTGAAGGGCCTTGCCCTGGAAGATAAGGTCGTCCATCAGAGGCAGCGGAACCGGATTGCAGACCAGAAGGTCCAGCAGATCCGTATACCACGATCGGCTTGGCCAATCCGGGGCGATCAGAAGCACTTGGCACTCCTGCTGCCTGATTTTCTGAAGCACCTTTGGAATCAGGATTGCTGGGGGGAATGCGTATGCATACATTCCCTCCCAGCTGATAGCTAACGCATCTGTTGCGAAAGCGCTTGGGTCTGGAATCGGAGAGATGTACGTCGTCATCTTCGCATTCTTCTTCGTTGCGAACAAATCTATGTTGGGTTTCCCCCAATGGTCGAACAGACGATCCGCCACACATTGATTTAGTTGCCATTCCGTGGGTAAAACACTCATCCTTCGGCTCAATGAGTCTGCTAGCAGATTTAACCTCCCCGGAATATGAACTGCCTTCAAGGTGATCCCATGATCCAGGCACCAACAAAGCAGTTTCCATGTCATCATACAGAGACTGGGCGACTTCGTTCCGCCCTGGCGGTTTATGTAAGTCACTACTGTCGAGTTGTCTGAACGAATCAGAACAATCTTGCCCTGAACATTCTTTAAGAAATGTTCCAGGCCCAGGACTACTGCTCTTAGCTCTAGTAGATTGATATGTTCCTTGGACTGATCCAGATCCCAAAGCCCTGATACTGTGGACTCTTCCAGACAAGCTCCCCACCCCTCCATCGATGCATCTGTATACACAGTCACCTGAGGGTGGGGAGGGGTTAGCAAAACCCCCGGCAAGAGATTCTCTGTATTCAACCACCATTGCAGGTGGTGAATCAGAGGCGCCAACACTGACACGTTCGAGTCCAGCGAACCTGAACTCTGGGTCCACTGTGTCATGAGAAACAACTGGATCGGGCGCCTGCGCAAGGCGGCCTGCGGAATGACTGGTTCCAAAGAAACCATCAAGCCCAGCATTCTCAAGTAAACCCGCGCCAGGACATGACGACTGTCGCACACCGACTGTATTACCGAGATGAGTATTTGAACCCTCTCCTGAGTGGGGTACACATACCCCGTCTCCAGATCGAAGAACATGCCCAGGTAAACAAACTTCTGGGATGGAGTTAGCTCTGATTTTGGGAAATTGATCATCCAGCCCAAGTCCGAGAGAGTTTTCAAAACAATCTCCAGATTGGCTGACAACGATTCCCGGGTGTGTGCTTTCAACAGCCAGTCGTCTATGTACGTGTGGACTGCTATGCTTCTCCTGCGGAGGTATGCAGTGATCGCGAGAACCACACGGGTGAAGACCCGAGGAGCCGTGGAAATCCCGAAGGGTAACACCCTGAATTCCCACCGCCGGCCCTGAAATGCGAATCTCAGGAAGCGACGGAAACTCCTCTCTATGGGAATGTGGAAATACGCATCCTTCAAATCTATGGAAGCGGTCCACATTCCTCGCTCCAACCCCGCCAATACCGAGCGCACAGTCTCCATCTTGAAACTGGGCGTCTCTAAGAACTTGTTCAAAGGCTTGAGGTTGAGAATCGGCCTCCACCCTCCGGTGTTTTTCTTCACTAAGAAGAGGGTTGAATAGAAGCCCGGGCACCTCTGTGCCGGCTGAATGGCTTCTTTTAGTATGAGGGAATTTATTTCCTCCTCTATACACAACCTCTGATCCGGATCCCGTGGAATAGGAGTCCAGATCGGCGCGAGAGACAGTCGCGATGGCGGGCCTGTCACCCAGTCGGGACGATACCCGACGGAAAGCCATCGCAAGACTAAACGGTCCTGAGTCAACCGCTTCCACTCTGGCAAGTGGCCGGCCAAACGGCCGCCCACCGGTCCACCTAGGGATAGAGGTGGACATAAGGAGTGCCAGAGTGGCACTGTCCTCTCGGCGTGAAACACCGGAGTGGTTCCCACCGCGGTAACCAGGCCATCAGGCCCGATTGCCGCGACCAGATCCCCGCGCGCCCCGCCCAGCGCCGCGTGCACCACGGTGCGCGGGCGGCTGTCTGGCTGGGTGCGGCTGGGGAGCCTGCGGCCCCCTCGCTGCTGGCCGAATCGCACGTGGCCTAGGCCTACGTTGCGACGGTGGCTGGCCTCTGACCTGGCCAGCACCACCTCGAGCCTGCAGAGGACGATACGCAGGGGGTGCCGCGCGAACACGCTCCCGCCGGAGCACCTCAAATTGTTCACGCAGCGCCCTCTGGTTGTTAACCAGAGTGACCGTCTCCTGGAGGTGCCTGCATCCCTCACCTCCAAAGAGACCAGGACCTGTCATAGGCGTCCGCAGCAGCCTATTATACAGGTCCTGGGACGGGCACAGATTGTCAAGAGCAAACGTGCGCCTCGCCCGGACACTTCTGGTCACCGCCCGCGTCAAACAGTCCAAAGCCAGGTTGATACCATCCTGGATGGCTCTCTGGACTGTTACCGGGCTTGGCTGGCGTGATGCGGAGGCCGCTACCACCCCCTGTAGCAGCTGGGAGACGTGGGACAGAGCGGCAATCGACGCCCTCCCACTCTCCTCCGCATCACGTAGCGCGGCATTCGCCGAACGCAACGCGTTCGAGCACAAGACTCCCGTGTCAGAACGGGAGCCCGGCCGCGCATCTTCGCCTAAAGCCGCGCGATCATCCACGCTTGGCTTTGGCACCACACCGTACCGCTGGTATTCCAGGGGCACGATGCGGCAACGCTTCGCCACCTCGCGAGGGGCCTTCGCGAGACGTCCATTAACCTTAATGGACGCCTCTGCCGCTTCGAACATGTCCACGACATGCTCAGCCAGCGGCAGAGATGGCATAGCGGTAGCCGCCGGCCTACCAGCTAACCACGGCCTATGGTCACGCTGGCTAGCCGGCAGCTCCACGGGTAGATCGGGCCGAACAGTTACCAGCCACTGGCAAGCGTCCGACCAATCCTCCTCCGTGGCTAACTGCGAGCGCTCTACTAGACGAGGGCCTTCGTCTTCCTCCAGAGCACTCGCAGTTGACGTCGACGGCGGATAAGCTGATACCCCTGGCAAGCCCGGAAAAGCATGCGGGCCCGAGAGAGCAGGCATGCTGAACTCCGCGGCTTGACCAGGAGCAGGCGCCGTGGCAGAGCGTGGGGTAAACACCGCCCTACCGCGGCCCTGACCAGCACCAGCGACACCATCGGCAAGCCGAGGTATGCGGTATCCGTGGTCAACAGCACCGCCCGGGGACACCTTCTGGACCGTGAAATCTACTCCTGCGAGAGTAGAACCACGGAACACGTCGTCTGTATTCCCCGCGAGGGGTGCACAGACGTCGTATTCCATGGCCACGTCCTCAGAAGGCGACCCTAGCAGGAGATCCTCTTCCTCCTGGCCAGAAAGATTAGACTCCGGGTCAGCAAAGAGAGCTAACCCGGACTGGCCAGGAAAGGTGCCATAGGAGGCTTTGACACCCGCGGCGCGCGGATACCCAGGGTCTGATGAGCAGACCGCGGGTCCCAGCAACAACCGTTGTCCACGGCCCCTCGGCGCGGCGCCATGCCTGCTGCCAGGGTCTTGGACTGCCCCCAACAAAGGGGCCACCTCTGAATCCACAAACGGACCGGACCTAAAGAGACCGGATTCAGAGGCGGGGATCACCTGCTCGTAAGCAGATGCCGAGGACAACAAAGGAGCTGGCCCAGGGAGCATGCTGCGAAGCAACTCTGGGACCAAATCCTTTATTGTCCTCTGCATCTCTTGCAACATTTCGGACCTGAAGGCCTCCATATCCACCGCGGATGAGGCCTTCTTCTTACCCTTCTTACTACCCTCCTTCTTCTTCTTCCTCTCTTCCTCCATCACCTTCTCCCTTGCCTGCAATGAGAGAAAATCAGACATTAGATCTCCCCCCCACTGCTTACATACATCGCACTTCAGCAACGGTCCACAGGGACTGCAGCTGAAGCACAAGTGCGGTACGAATTTATTCTTCAGAAACCTCCCGCAGGACGGGCAACCAGGTCTCTGAAACAGGACAAAGGACAAGGACAATGAGCAAGATAGTTAAGGTTAGCGAACTCAAAACCAACTAAAAAGAGAGGGACAGGATCCTCAAGATCGCAAGTCAAGAAGAACCAGCCTCGGACAAAACGTTAAATGTTAATAAAGGCCAAGGCCGATTATGACATCATCAATCCCGTGACCAAAATAATCGATCCGCAACAAGCACCAAGTGCAAGAACGAATTGTATAAGTAACCGGAACATTCCCGTTGAATTGGCATTTCGAGTACACAACAATCAGATATACAGAGATAACTCCTTCCAATTCTAGCATTGGCAAAAAAGGAAATTATCTCCCCTTTTGTTTATCAATAATTAGATACCTGACACCTGTACAGACAAACCATCCAACGTGATGTACCGGAGAACTCCACCATAGTACGCCTCTACATTCTCTCCACCGAAGGGGAAGGAATTGGATCAAGAGGGCAAAGTGAGAAGACCTTTATAATAGGCCTCCAACTCACTGAACATAGATTTTTTGGTTAGATAACCTAACACTATTAGTAGGAAATGGAACCGTGGTGGAGAGAAACATATCCTCTTGTGCCGAGAAGTCCATCAAAGCGTCTACGTGATACCTGTGGACAAAAACACAAAGAGAAATGAGACTTATGAAGCACCATGTTGTAAAAAACAAACACAAACAGGCGCTAATCACGGTAAGCGCGAGTCCCGGAAACACATTAAACCGGGACAAAACACGCTAGCATATCAAAGAAATCACCTGATAAAGAGATCCAGCTCCTTCCAAAGGTGAGTCCTCTCTTTCCGACATGCCACGAACGTACAACAATCGTCAAATAAGTGAAAAACAAGGTAAACGCGCAGAAAATGTAGAGTAGCACAAAACCGCATGTAACCCTTAGCCAATAAATGAGCAAAGAGGAAGTAGTAGTCGGCGCATGCGCGGTGGTGGGGCGAGCATCCGCCGGACTACCTCTGACTCCCTGCCCAGTAGGGGCACCTAACTGTTTTTAATCTGAGTGTTTTATTGAGTGAAAGCCGATATTTAGCGATATCAAAAGTATTAGGGAGGTAAGTATACTCTTGATGTGAAATGCGATAACCACACATTTATAAATTGTGATAAGTACACATTTATAAATTGTGATAACTACACATTTATAAATTGTGATAAGTACACATTTATAAATTGTGATAAGTACACATTTATAAATTGTGATAACTACACATTTATAAATTGTGATAACTACACATTTATAAATTGTGATAACTAAACATTTAAAAATTGTGATAACTACACATTTATAAATTGTGATAACTACACATTTATAAATTGTGATAACTACACATTTATAAATTGTGGTAACTACACATTTATAAATTGTGGTAACTACACATTTATAAATTGACTCAAAATAACATAAGAACAGTATACGATCAGCCTTTTAAAAATACTGGAGCTACAAACTGTATCAAAACAGGCATCACTACCATCAAAGTGACTCACAATAGATGCACCTAATAGTATGTGGGCATTGGCATAGAACTAAAATGAGTTAGAACAGTCTATTTTCAATCATACCTAGATTTGTGTTTGTGATTCGAATGATGCGCACGAGAAGACTTGTCATGCTTACTGCCTGAATGATCATGCCTGCTGGATGATGCAGGTGTTACTGTTGTTGTTGTTAACGATGATGATGATGATAATGACTTAGATGAAATTGTTTTTGTGGTTGATAATGAGGATAATGACGGTGATGACGATGAGACTTTCTTCAGCTGCGATGACTCTGTAACTGGTGTTGTTAGTTTTGATTGTGCACTCTCTGGTTTTGGAGATAACTTAGCCATGCTAGATGGCGATACTGATGGAGATTTTGACAATGTTTGCTGCTTAAACGCATTCGCTAATGATTTTGATAATGACGATGATGTCAAAAATGATGCTGACATTAGTGGCACTTCCAATGGGCTAGATTTAGCTTCTGGCTCCGTTGATGATGATTTTTGTTCCATCTTTGCTTTTCTCTCGCGACCTTTCTGCAGCACCTTCTCGAGTTTAATATCCAGAAGTTGACTTGGGCTGAGATTAGCGTCGCTCGGACTGCTGTTGGACTTTTGATCCACACTTCGGTCACCTCCGCTATCACCTCCACCATTACTACTCTCACTAGACTTGGAAGGCTGAGGCAAAGCCGTCTGAGAAGCAAATTCCAATAACTCATCCTTTTGCTTCTGTTTTGCTTTTAAAAGCCCTCGTTTATAAGACAAGGTGCACAACCAACAGAGTAATTTTCCATCAACCTGAAAGGTATTTTTTAAATCATTACTGGCAATTATATTATTACTACCATTCTCGACCAATCATCCATTCATTACCATTGTCGTCAGACCATTCATACACCACCATTGTCGTCAAGCCATTCATTCACTACCATTCTCTCCCAACCATTCATTCACCAGCATTCTCTCACTACCCTATGGTGATACCGAGATCTATTAGTTTCTAAGTGTACTGAGTATGCCAATATGTGTCCATCCACCCAATTTAAAACCAATATCATGACATACATTGAAATGCCTTTTCCAATTAACTCCAATACTGTGATACATGGCACATGCCAATCTTGCATTTACCCGAAGTCTGGTGTTTAATATAAAATGTAATTTTCAGAATATAGAATCATAGATATTACTTTTGAAATTGACAATGATCCGAAATCCAAGATGGTCGCCAGACACAAGATATTATAGGAACATATTAACCACGTTTGGTAGTAAACCATAAAGGACCAGTGCAGATACTGCATGGAGAGACAGATAGATGGGCACAAAGATAGATGTCAAATGAAAGGTTATCACCATACATGTAGCATAGTTGACCGACAAGTTAGCTAAACTAAGTTGAGTTTTCAGTCATTACTGCTTAAGACAGCAACAATTATCAGGACTCAAATATTCCACAGATGCACTTGAAAAACTGTCCATGAAGTGAGCATTTAGTGTATACAGTAGAGGACAGAATTAACTCAACATATTTCTAAGACAAGATAAGATATACTGTTGAATATTTTGAACATAAGTGGGATTGGAAGACATTGCTGCCTTGTCTTCTAATCCAATATGTTCAAAATATTCGACAGAACATTTCTTATTAACTAACATGTTTGTGGTTTTGTTTTCAAAAAATTTATTTATTTCTGGGCTGTGCTGTAGCTTATATACGCTAAAGTAATGTGTATTGGCTAGACGAAGACAAACCTTTTTCCGGCTTTCCTTGCTCCTGTCAAAGGCACAGCACAGAGAGCATTGTTCACACACCCGAGGTGCACCATATTTCTTCTCTGCATGATTACATCGCTGACATTTCTTGTCATCAAATGCTGCAATCGTGTTACAATACTCACATGAAGATGGCTAAAAAGTAACCAAAAAAATTCAGAATATAAAATAAATAATAGACTTGCACGATTACATGAGTAAATCGAAAATTGTGAATTTACATAATTAACAAGAGGCCCAAGGGGCCTGTATCACTCACCTGGAGCACTATGCATTTTTGTCAAAATTGTTGGTGGGTGGTTTAGGAGTAGTCTTTTAAATGAGTTTGTGGACATTTTTACACGCTACATTTTGATTGGTCCACTTGTGGCCATGTTTCTGACGTAGATCCTTCCATTGAAAAAACTTTAACGGCACTCAGTGCCTAATCATATCTCCCAAATTTCGGCCCAATCCGCTCAGTGGTTCTGGAGTTGTTCTGGCAAAAAATAGGTTATCGAAGATGGCCACCAAAACATTTGGCCAATCAAGTTCCCTTGAACAAACTGGTGCAGCTCTTGCCCTAGACGATATTTCATGCATTTTGAATTGATTCCCCCCACAAGCAGTTTTGGGGATTTTTAATGACATTTCTAAACAGTGACCAAAATCCAACATGGCGCGAGAATACATTTTAAATTTCCCATTGATTTAGTATGGGAGATTTTGGCAGGTACATGATCCAAGATGGCCGCTAAACCATTTATCCGACAGTCTCGAAAATGGCAAATTTGATATCACAATGTGCAAAAACATATAAAACCAATTTTGGCCTCAAAATCCATCAAATAAAAAAATCCAATATGGCCGCTAAACACGCTATATATTGATTGGCCCACGGCGGCCATGTTTTTTGACGGACCAACTTCTCTTGAACAAACTATAATGGCCCTTAGTTTCTAATCATATAGCACAAATTTCGGCTTGATTGCGTCAGCGGTTCTGGGGAAGTCATTTTTGCGAAAACTAGGTCATCCAAGATGGCCGCTGAACCGTTTGGTCAATTAAGTTCCCTTGAACAAACTTGCTTCAGCTCTTGCCATAGATCATTTCTCGTGAGTTCTGAAGCGATCCCTCGTCTGACGGTTTTGGAGATGATTTTTAAAGACTTTTCAAAAAATCGGACGAAATCTATGATGGCCGCCGGCCAAATTGGCCAATCAGACTTCAATCTCTATGCCCTAATGATGCTTCCTGCCAAATATAATTGAAATCAGCCCAGTAGTTCTCGAGAAGACATTTTGAATTTCACATTGCTTTAGTACGGGAGCTTTTGGTAGGAAAATGATCCAAGATGGCCACCAAACCGTTTATCCGACAGTTTCGAAAATTGCAAATCTGAGATCAGAATACCCAAAAACCTACATAAAACCAATCTCGAGCCAGGCATTCCAGTGATACATTCTCAAAAATAGTCTTCTCTTGCGCTGCAAATGGACTTTTCTAAACACCATTACAATTTTCATCATTGATATACTTTTGTTGTTATGTCATGGTAATTTGTATCCAAGATGATTAATCGAGTAATCATGATTATTTTTTAATAATCGATCGCGATCACTCAACGCAATAATTGCACAAGCCTAATGAATAACAGGATCAAATCTCCTCCATTCTTCGATCCTTATCCGCCACGGTTTTGGCAGAAATTAATCAAATGTGTTACCTGTTACCCATGTTACTGCAAAATGACATATATACTGGGGGTGGGTGTCTGTGCTTAAAACGTCATGATACTGTGTGTGTGTGTGTGTGTGTGCGTGCGTGCGTGCATGCGTGTGTGGGGTGGCACAGGAGCCAAAATGTCCTACAAACTTCGTCATTCATTCTATCTCCTCAAATACTCTTTGGTAAAATTAAACTAAATCTTGAAGACATGGATGAGGAAGCAAAAACATTTCAGAGCAATGGAGGGATACAATCTGTTATTCAAATCGAAAAGTCATTAGTGTATGAATTAAATGCCTATGATAAATTTTCAATTTAATTAACATTTGGTTCAATGTTTTAAAACCAATTTGGATGGGATCTCGGTTTCAAAGTTTCAATTTGATTCCAAACATGCCAAAATGCGCAAAAATTTGGCAGGACCTATTAGGGCTGCAACGATTTATTGTGTATCATGATACAGTAAGCGCATCGCGACACGTGATAAACTCAACTGTGCATCGTGGTACTTAGAAACACTAATAAAACATAATACAGAAAAATTAGTTACCTATCCGGGATGGAAAAATTGTTTGAGTTTAGCTTTCGTGACCATCTCGGTCACTTCTTCAGCACTAACTGACGGTAACTAATCTTTCCTTATTATGAATCATCATGGACCAACTTTTTCAGAAATACTAATAAAACAGTTTACCTAATGTAGCTTAGAGCATGAGATGTAGCTTAGAGCATGAGGTGTACATGTAATCACAATGAGCACAATGGAGCCTAGAGCATGAGATGTAGCTTAGAGCATGAGATGTAGCTTAGAGCATGAGATTTAGCTTAGAGCATGAGGTGTCCATGTAATCACAATGAGCACAATGGAGCTTAGAGCATGAGATGTAGCTTAGAGCATGAGGTGTCCATGTAATCACAATGAGCACAATGGAGCTTAGAGCATGAGATGTAGCTTAGAGCATGAGATGTACCTTAGAGCATGAGATTTAGCTTAGAGCATGAGGTGTCCATGTAATCACAATGAGCACAATGGAGCTTAGAGCATGAGATGTAGCTTAGAGCATGAGGTGTACATTTAATAGAGCATGAGGTGTACATGTAATCACAATGAGCACAATGTAGCTTAGAGCATGAGATGTAGCTGAGAGCATGAGATGTAGCTTAGAGCATGAGGTGTAGCTTAGAGCATGAGGTGTAGCTTAGAGCATGAGATGTAGCTTAGAGCATGAGATGTAGCTTAGAGCATGAGATGTAGCTTAGAGCATGAGATGTAGCTTAGAGCATGAGATGTAGCTGAGAGCATGAGATGTAGCTTAGAGCATGAGATGTAGCTTAGAGCATGAGATGTAGCTTAGAGCATGAGATTTAGCTTAGAGCATGAGATGTAGCTTAGAGCATGAGATGTAGCTCAGAGCATGAGATGTAGCTTAGAGCATGAGATGTAGCTCAGAGCATGAGATGTAGCTTAGAGCATGAGATGTAGCTGAGAGCATGAGATGTAGCTGAGAGCATGAGATTTAGCTTAGAGCATGAGATTTAGCTTAGAGCATGAGATGTAGCTTAGAGCATGAGATTTAGCTTAGAGCATGAGATGTAGCTTAGAGCATGAGATTTAGCTTAGAGCATGAGATGTAGCTTAGAGCATGAGATTTAGCCTAGAGCATGAGATGTAGCTTAGAGCATGAGATGTAGCTTAGAGCATGAGATTTAGCTTAGAGCATGAGGTGCCGATGTAATCACAATGAGCACAATGTAGCTTAGAGCATGAGATGTAGCTTAGAGCATGAGATGTAGCTTAGAGCATGAGATGTAGCTTAGAGCATGAGATGTAGCTTAGAGCATGAGGTGTCCATGTAATCACAATGAGCACAATGTAGCTTAGAGCATGAGATGTGGCTTAGAGCATGAGGTGTCCATGTAATCACAATGGAGCTTAGAGCATGAGGTGTACATGTAATCACAATGGAGCTTAGAGCATGAGGTGTCCATGTAATCACAATGGAGCTTAGAGCATGAGGTGTACATGTAATCACAATCAGCACAATGTAGCTTAGAGCGTGAGGTCAGACTTGATTCGCTTTCTGACTTCCAGAGGTTAAAAGCTGTTAACACTCAAGCTGGTGAAAACTGTATTTTACAGGAGTCTTGAGAAATGTCCATTTACAGACCAAGAAGACTTTTTTAAATTTACCACTGGAATGAATCGCTCAATAACCGACCCAGTCATTCCAGTGGTAAATTTTCCAAAATATATTTTCTTGGACTGTAAATCGAAATGAAAATTTCTTGAGCAAATTTGAGGGTTAAAGGCTTAACATGTTTAAGCTCACAAATGGCAGAGAGAAATATTCCTGCCCATAGTTTTTTCTCACCTTGCCATACAATTTAAAATTGTGAGCACAGCGTTTACAAATTGAACTTGTACGTCCTTTCCTAAAAGATAAAAGAAAAGAACTGCACTAACCTAGAGAAACATAAACATGCACATATATAACCTTCAGGCTGCTGCAGATGTGGCAGAAAGAGTATTGCCTGCCATCCATTCTCACAAAAATATCCTTGCATGCTGCAGTAGAGCTCATAAATAAGTTCGGAACAAAAACATGTTGAATAGTACAATTTTGACCATGACGTACCATAGGAAATGTTCTGTTGAATATTTTGTACATAACTGCTTTTCCAACTATGTTCAAAATACTCAACAGTACATGTATGTTTTATATTGTTTTGTAAACATATTCTACGGTTAGTTCTGAGATGTCATTGATCAATAGCTTGTCATGCTTGGAGGCATCTCATGTTTGAGCGATTAAATATCATTGAAAAAACTACATTACCCAACCAGCCAGCATCACCCACATGGAACACCCAGCATACATGTATAAGTATTTGAAACAGAAAAGTCGAAAGAAGAGTAATCAGGGATTATTGACACTCTTCATCCAGTTTTTGTCACATTGTAGAATTTTGTGGATTATCTGGATTTTTTCGGCCCACAACCAAAGTTGCCTATAGCTACACCATTTTTTGTGCTAAACTTTAAGCCAAATTGGACGCCTCATACCAGTAGTTTCTGAGAAACAGGGCCCCTTTTTGTGACTGTCATCAGTGAATTTCATTAACCTGGACCGGGTATCATTCCTCTAGCTCATATATGCCAAGGTACCAGGCACGAACCAAGTCAAAGAGGCACGAACCAATTTAGTCTCGAAAACGCACCACAACTCTGGACACACATACATGCTCTCACCCAAACATAAATGCAGTACTCCCTTCCCCTTAGGGTTTCCGGGGCGAGGGTAAAGAGTAACCTCCAAATACATGATTCTGGCTGAAAATATTACAAATTAGGCAGAGAACTAGCAGAAGATATGAAGATAGTGGGATAAAAATCAAACAATAAGGACTGGAAGTGCAGAAATGTGATCTAGCGATTAGAATTTAGCTTGGAAATGTGGAAATTATGGTCGCACATTGGGAAAGATTCTGACTGGGAATGTAACATTTGTGCACACAAAACACAAGTAGTTCCAACATAGAAAATATTGACATGGCCTGAAAATGAAATGCAATTTAAGACATTTTAATTTAGTGTCCACAAACTCTCCCCCATACATGCCATAGGTTGTAGAAAGGTTGAACCTTAACATTGAATAATTCATTTTTGCAATGCAGATGGTAAATCAGGTAGGTTGACTATTCTAGTGTAACTATCTCGCAGTTGATATGACCAGAAATACTAGGTAAACGATTCCTTGGCAATACCAGTGACAAATCTTATTCAGAAATTCAATGTACAATGAAACCGCCACAAAGCATAACAATGTCTATAAACCAAAAACATCTAAACTGAGAACATTTCTCAGTCTAGATCCTGTTCTTACAAATTTAATAGAATAAATTTGTTAGGTTTGTTGGTGTTAGGCTTTGTGCTATATGTTCACCTCTAAATGGAACTGGCTGACTTAGTTCCTAGGTAAGTTACAGCTGAGATGCCCACACAGGCACACACTAGGGGGGGGGGGGGGGGGGGGGGGGTTTGAGGGAATATTTATTAACATAAATAAAGGTACATATAGATAGTCCAGGCAGTACTGATGAATGATTTTCACATAGGCCACTTTTTTATTAATGTTTTTCCCATAATGCATATCCATGACATTGGTTGGGCTCCATGTGGGCTGCATGCGTCCCTCTTGTCGCCTCTTCTGTTTTCCTTAATAATTTGCATTCCAAAAATATAGGTCAACTAGCATTGTTTCGAGCTATGAGCTGTGGTGAACATGTATCTTTAAATTATGAGTCAAAATCTGTCAATCATTGCCATGTATGGCACCACAACCCTAGCACATGTGACCGAATAATTCCTGCAATTATGGCGCGTTGCTTCTCATTTCATAATAAAGGAACTGTTAGATGTCGCTGTATTAAGGGTTTCAGACTTTACCTCCTTGACCATATACTTTCAACAGAAAGCCATCCCAAAAACATAGTCCCATGTATACTACTTTGTACATACACACAAATAATTTTGCTCATTGGTGAAGCTGATATTGGTGTAGTAATACCTACAATTCATGGTCTTGTCTGTTTGTAGCCAGATTTAATGAATATTGACCTTTTCACGTGAACTTTCATGTAAAAATAACTGGTTACAATGTGATATTAGCTTTTGGAATGAGTTTTCGCTAGTCACTCGTGCAGTAACTCACAGAATGGAATAGAGTAACAAAAAACATAAGTGAGTAAAATAAACATAATAACACAAGGTTAAGAGTCAATAGCTCTAAATACGATGAAACATTTTTGCCCAATACCGCTATACAGTACATGTATTATAAAATATCCAAGGACAATAACTAGTTAACTCTGGTGATTGACAATTGACATTGAATTACGCTCAATGTCACAATACAGATATATACATGTATGAATTAGGTTCCGATAGTTAACATTTTTTAATGATCCATCCAATCACAACAAATGACACACAATGGATGGCATGTCATCAGAAATACAAGTACATGTATATACAGTATTAGTGACCTACCCTTGTTGAAATTCAGCTCTGCAGTATGTACATTTCACAACAGGATAATTCATCCGACATTCCTGTAGAAAAAAAACAAATATCACACTTCATTATCAACAATTGTCAACTAGATTGCTTAGTCAATGACGCGTAATTGTAAATCTCCATGTTCACCGCTTTGACATTTTGATCCCACCAGGGGTGAGCCAAATATACATGTTATCATCCACTCCACAATCACATGGGTACTAGGTAGCTTATAATACATACCAAATTTGGTTGAATTCCATCCAAAGGTTTAGGAGGAGTTGCATTACAATCAATTTGTTGACCCCCATCCCCACCGGCTAGGGTGAAGCCAAATGTAAATGCCCTCTTGAAACTAGCACTCATATGCGTAACTCACATGCCAAATTTGGTTGAATTCCATGCAACAGTCTTGGAGGAGTTGCGTTACAATCAATTTCTGCATGGTAAAATTTGACCTTTTGACCACTACCCCAACCATGGCACAGAGCAAATGTAAATGTCCGCTTGCGCTCTGCAATCATATGAGTAACTAACATGACAAACATACCAAATTTGGTTGAATTCTGTCCAATGGTTTCGGAGGAGTTGCATTACAATCAATTCGACCTAATGACCCATCCCCACCCGCGTAGTGTCTTCTTGCACTCAGCAATCACACCAAGGCATGTATGATGTATGCCACAATATGGGCAACTCACAAACCATAAATGCATGTTGTAACAGTAGTCAAAGCCAGTGTACACGATACTCATTTGTTATTCGGTCATGTCGATAGGTAATGGACCTTTCCGGTTTTAGCTATGCCACGCCCATCTCTAGCTAAATTACCCACCCACATCTTGCTTGTGTTGGGATCGATCGATCTCTGAACACCCTGATTATCAATTTCCAAAAAAACACACAGGTAAGCTGTTGAATATTTTGAAACTAATTTGACTAGGTTTCAAAATATTCAACAGCATGTTTATTAAATAGCAAGGAATTACAAAGACATACAATTCACACAATGTGTCGGACCATTTGAGATTTGATGACGGTCTATATGGAACCCTTTGTGACGTAATGATTGTGATGTCATCATACACGCGCTGAGCTGATTATGACATCATACGAGGTCAGCTGATGGATGGATACTCTGGAAAGGAGAATTGTGTCTCTATTCTAAACATATAGACTGTTACCAACACACATTATTAATACACTTTTCAAACCTATTTTATTCGATACATCTAAATAATATTTACTAATGCCTGACAGTGTTTTATTAACCCTTTAATGATCAAGCCAGTCAAATCTGGCTTTGGCAGTGGTCATGAGGAATGTCCATTTGCAGGCCAAGAGAAGGCTATTTTTGAAAATTTATGACTGGAATGCCTGACTCGATAACTGAGCCAGTCATGCCACTGGTAAATTTTTTTTTAAAGTCCTCTTGGCCTGCAAATGGACATTCAGTCAGTAAACCTTTTCATTTTCCTGACATAATTTTATCATTATAGGGTTAAGTATGGTAAACAACCATGAAGTTAGATTTAAACCTTGCCAGATGATGTTTGATTATTTCCCAGTATTTCCCACTGCCCTCAGAATATACTACCATATTTCGCCTATCTGAAGCCCATGCTACAATAGAGGCCCACCACCTAACTTTAACATATGAGCTCCAATGATTTCTCAGCAGTTTCAAAATGGTAAAACTCTGTATTAGAAGCCCACCCCCTAACTCAGCAGTTTGTATATGGACATTTTTTTTTTAAGAACCAGAATATTTGTATCCGAGTACTCGCTATAAATAAAGTTCCTTTGTGATTGGAGGCGAAATCACATGATTTATATCTTCGCAACAACATTTTATGTTAAATTCAGGATTAATTTTTATGTAATAAATGATCTTTATTAAAGGATACGCAACATATATACACACTCCGATTTAATAATTTCAGTTCCGCGATGATGTTTTAGAGGTATTGTCTACATTAAACAAGCGAGAATTTGTAACAGGAAATTGAGTTTAATTTTCGTGGTATCAGCTTTAGAAAACTTTTTTGGAAAACTCTAATATAAGCCCATCCCCTTCCTCAAAGATGTTGGTTTGGAAATCGAACACCTCTTGTCTATAGAAGCCTAGCCTTCAAATAGGCGGAATACAGTAGTATTTCCTGGGAAATTGCCAACCCTGTTATTTGTCAGAAGCAGTAAACAAGAATACTGCGGATATTATTTATCGTTATCATCTGATTTCAGAATATCGGCAATATCGCCAGTTTTCTAACTCAGGGCATAATTTAGAATTTAATATCTGCATAGCATGAATTGCTATACAAATTATACATTGCACAGTTTTTGTCTACAAAACTGTATAGCAATTAACTGTTTCACTGATAAATTCCCTTTATCTCAATCTCCGATCAAACAAACAGGAAAGCTGTTGAATATTTTGAAATTAATATCACTGGAAGACATTGCTGCCTTTGTAACGCTGCATGGAACGCATCTGCAGAGTAGCCAGTTTTTGTTTGCCAGTTCTGAACCTTTAGACAAAGTTTTGAGCAAAATGCGGTCAAAACAAGTAACTATTCAATATTCATACAATTACTGACGGTAGTGATAGAAATTACCAGATTCCTTAATGCACTTTCTTAGATTACTTACTTGCGCTTATTTAGCAGCTTAAATGAGCAATTTTCACAATCCAAAGTTGCCATCTGTTTTGTTTACATTTCTTTGCCACGTCCGATTTAGGCTGATTGGCAGGGACAAAATTAAACTTTATTGGAGAAATGATTTACCAAAATGGCTAAATTAACATAAAGTGCACATACGTTTTTAACTGTTGAAAAAAAGAAAATTATTCCCTTATGTAAGTTTTAAAGAACCTAGGGTTAATTCATTACTTCAGCTCATTAATATTCATGTAATTCATTTGACGTCAACACCCGTTACCGAAAGCGGCATCCATTTTGTTTGTTTTTTCACTTCAAATGCATTAACTGCTTTAAATACATTCCAGGGTTGGGTTTGGGCTGTCCAAAACTAATTTTGAACAGACTTTGTCCAAAATCTGACTAAAACATGTCTTAAAGGGTTTGAACCAGTCCTAAACTGTACAAAACTGTCCAAAACCTATTTCATTAATAATAGGATTCTTGGATGAGAGAATTAAATACAACTACCCTTCTGTCCATAAACCCTCTCAATGACACAAACAAAGTATAACAGTTACTTTATAAGTAGAAATATTCTGAAAATGATTTGACTGGAAGGTATTGCTGCCAAAGTCAGAAAAAGCTTAGTCAAATTAATTTTCAAAAATTTAACAGATTTTATGGTTTAGTCCATTTAGTATAGAGGAATTCACATGGGTGAAAGGGTTAGCAGGATTACTTTTAACTATACTAGCAGCTAATTATAGGCTCATTCACCTGTGAGTGTTATAACATAACATCCACAGAAGTGCCTACTGCTTATCTGAACTTAGATCTTAGAACTTAGTTTTTTAAGGCCTACTGAGCCTTCTTTCCCGTTGACAGTCCTGGTGATTGATGATAGATATGTACATAGTCAGCTTGTCATCGTACTAGTGGTCCTAAACCGGACAACCGTTCTAAATCGCCGTTAGGATTCTTACGCATGTGAGTGCGGTTCTCCTACGAAGGAGGTTATGATTTCTACAAGTTACAAGATCTGTTTACACACAAAGAACCCATTGTTAGTCCACCCAGCCAAGGTCTTGCTGTCCCCAGTCAAGGAACAGAAGTTACAATTGAGTTACAGCCTGTAGTTAACACTTTCAATGATAATAACCAGAAATAGCAATATTCCTTACAATTTAACTGTTATACAGCAAATTTTCTGTTAAATATTTTGAAATCAATTTGCCTGGAAGCTGTTGCTATAAATAATCAAATTATTCTCTAAATATTCAACAGTTTTTCTATCATACATACATTATTTTGCTGGATAAATAGGTGATATAGTATTATTAAAGATTTGACTGTACATGTAGTTACACTCTCTAAGATAACTGAGTTAAATTGTGTTCAAACTAATCTATGTATGTTAACACTTTCAACAATCATGAGTTCCATACATCTCACTTTCAAAGGAAATAGTCTGGACTAAAATTTTTTGACAGTTTTAGACATTTTAAAGTGTCCAAAACCTATTTTGGATAGACGGTTTAAACCACTATTGTCCAAAACTTGCCAACCCTGATACATTCATATGTAGGAATAATTTATGGGTTAAAACGGGCAAAATTAATAGTTGAAACATTCAACAAACCAATACTCTGCTATTGAAAGATTTACAAGCATGTACCAGACAGCTCCCGGCCGCTGAAGATGCATAATCCTCAATTCACAAAATTCGGTACCGCTATTTCGCAGATAACTCAGCGAGGGTGGGTCAGTTCAAATGCTTGGAATTTGTTTAAAAATTAAAAGTTTGTTCTGAGATATTTGTATTTGTATTCTGAAGTGTTATTTTAAGTTGTGTTAAATTCTTCCACAAATTTGTTTAAGAGTTTTCTTTCATGAGTACAGTGTTTGCTTAGATTCATGAAGTTAGGTACCCATAGTATACCTTGATTTTTTCCGTTTTATTCCTTGTTTATGGAAGCTTCTAAACACTGGAGTATCCACACATTATTTCTATTCCTACAAAATATAAAATGCCTTGACGGTGCCAACAAAGAAATGAGTGTGGGAGAACGCAAAAATGGCCAATGGTTATGAATAGAACCCGAAGTCTAAACACAAACATACTTCACAGTTTACTTTCACTACTACTACACCTAAATAGCCCACATACGATCAACGCATCTATCGATTCTTAACAAACTCTAACTATCTCAACTTTATATTACAGTGATGAGCTCTTCCCTGCCCCCCACCCCACCCTCAGTAGCATACAAAAGTCCTATATAATAATAAACCACTCCAAACTAAATTTAAATAAAATGAGATAATGATGTAATTAGCCTTAGGGAGTATATGTATAACATATGTTTAATTAAGTCAGTAAATTTGTATGAGTGTATTTAAATATTAATGCCATAAATATGTGTTTGAATGTCGTGTGTTTTATGTTTGTTCACATAGTGGCATATATCTATGTAAACATCAAAGAAGGGACAGCCCTACCCACCCACCGCTTAATGGAAGACATATGTATTAAATACATGTATATATGACATATATATCAAAGTTTATGTCCGAACTCCACAAAACAAACCAAAATAGTCCTGGACTTTCATATCAAGGTAGCTTTTCAGCATTCTGTCACTGTCGACTGTGCCACTCCACTGTCTAGTTGTATGTCATATATATATATATATATATAATGTGTGTAAGGAGTCCATCACTCAATAGGCCATGCCTTTGATGGACTGCCTGTTAAGATTATATTTATTGTATAGAAAAAAACATGAAATAAAGCAACTTTGAACTGGAACTTGAACAGTTAGAGGCAGGTACCTGACCATATTTAACTGTGTCGAAAACTGGTGTCAATATATATATGATATTCATACTCACTTTACACAGTTGTTCATCTTGTGATAGTTCTTCAAACGCATGTCTGCTATTACACTTTGTACATGAAAATAGAGCTTCCATTGTTATTATTTTACTGGACTTTTCCTCATTGCAAATATTAATATTTAATTTTATGGATTTCCCCGGAAGTGACGTATAATGAAATAGTTGGAATAAGTGCGTTCAGGAGCGCGTTCAGTTAACATTCCGCTATTCCAAGCAGACCAATCGATACATACACGGGGCTGCGTGGCTCAACGGTCTAGAGCATTCACCTCTGCCGCGAGAATCGAATCAAAAAATGTTATAGGTTGGATACCGCACTCAGGCATGTGGATAGAAAAAAAGCATGATAAAAATACATATATACAATTAAATACATAAATTCAAATAAATAAAAGAGCAAGCCCTAAAGTGTTTTTACTTTGGAAATACCAATTCAGTCTGCACTTGTGTTTGCCTCTCTTGGCTTCCCATTCTAACTAACCTCTGTTATATGTTCTTTCATTCCTCTGGCCGTCCTTGTGTAAAATTCTTTCCCCGAGTTGCCACGGGGCACAAAATCTAACGCTCACTATTTCTACTAACTTATATGTATGTATTCCTTCCTATCTGTGGCGTCCTTACACATTTAGTTGTATTTGTATATATTTAGTAAACATTTTCTATTGATTACAACAACAAAATATGTATTGTGAGGATTGTCATAAGGTTAAGCCGAATGTCTAAAACAGTTAAGGAGATTTGTTTCTCTGTCCTGGTTGCGAAACCAAACGTTTTCCGCCGCGTAGGATCACTACTCCAGCACAGCAAACCATCAACGGAAAATGTCCCTATTACTACATCAAGGCCTATCGTTTTGAAGTCATCACCTATCCCAGTAACCATTGTCTCCAAATCTGTCTCTCCTCCACCGAATCCTCCCAATCTTGCATTTGCAACTGCTAACAATCCATCAAATAATATCAATAACACTGAGAATAACGTTGAGCAAAATATGTCCAACAACTCCAGTGCTCTGGTTGACACCACTGAGATAATGAACCTGACATCAGATTATGATGCAGTGACAAATGCTAGTAATAGCAGCGAGGCAGTTGCTTCAGTACAGGGTGGAGCAAGACTGAACACAAGCTGCAAATGTGGGTCTGCTGACACAAACTTTTTGATAAAATGTGATCTATGTAAGAAGTGGGTTCACTATATATGTTCAAATCTGCCACCATACATGCTTAGCCTTCTAACCAACTCCAAGCGTAAATATAACTGCCAGAGCTGTGTGCCTATTTCAAGTCACATTAATAGCTTTCTATCATCCTACAAATCTATGCATAAACAAGACGACATTGTAGAATTAACTACAGTTTCGTCTCGGTTTGTAAACAATGGCAGTAGTGTCACAGCCAATAAGCCAAGGCCCGATCACAACACTTCTCTATCCCCACCTAACACAAACAATGTTATGCCCACTACATCAAGTTCTTATAACACTATCCCGTCTAACCAATGTCAACCACAAAAGATTGTGCCAAGTATAGTATGACTCTTACTCGTAATGATATATATATACTGATGTGCTATCAATAATTTTAGATGAAATTGGTGAACTAAAGCAAAACACAAAAAAAGTCTTCAATCACAGGTGGCTAATATGGGTGCAAGAAACTGTCAGCTAAATAATTTTCCAAATGCTTCATCAACAGCTATCAAATGCAATGCTACTCAAAATCCAAAGAACACATTAAATAATGACAGTTCATCATCATCAACTACCTCACACGTCAATCAACCGTATATGAGCTACAGGGATGTTGTTTCAAGCATACATGTCCAATTAACAAATCCATCATATCCCATGCAGAGCCAAACACCACACAACAGAAATCAGGCTCATCAATTTGCCAATGCAGCCAAGCCAACTACTACTAATCATTATCATCAGGCCAATGCAACCAAGCCGACTACTACTAATCATTATCATCAGGCAGTGTATGACAATCACAAGCATGCTTCCTACAGTCAAAGTTTTCAATCCTAAAGAGAATATCTTGATTGCTGGAAGTTCTACACTCCGAAAAATGAGTGGATGCTATACGTCTACAGAAAATGATAATGTCAACATAAGAACCTTCCCTGGCGTAAGAATTAACGATCTAACCGAGTATGTTAATGACCTATTTTGGAACTGTGAAGTATAATACAGTAGTCTTACATATAGGATCAAATGACATTCGAAAGCGCAAGCTAGATACAATGGTCAACGATTACATACAACTCATTGAGAAAATTAGAAAGAGGTTACCAGAAATACATATTATGGTATCTTTCTTGCTTCCTCGTCCAGACAACGCGACCATGTCGAAAACGATTTAGTATATAAATTTAACTGCATGCTACAATCAATGGCATCACAATCACTTACTACATTCATCGATAATACACATCTATTCACACAGAACAATTGTGAAACCAAACTGAGCCTCTTCTTGGACCGCATCCATCCAAATCATAATGGCCTAACACTCCTATCAGGTAACATTTCAAGCCATCTGTCTGTCACCACTTCAACTTTCCAAACAAATGATAATTATCAACATGAAAATTAGTATGCAGCGAGGCAGCGAGCAATGCAGTAGTATTAGTAGATTATCCATTACATTGTTCAAAGTTGTCCTCATCCAGTATTAATACCTTCTATACTACAAACCGATATAATGTTTTATTTGACCATTGCCAAACTACGGAATACAATATACCCTTAGCAAACATGAGCCCACACAAAGCATTGAGGACACAGTCAAAACATCAAAATCAAACACTCCAAATACAATGACTAACAGTGCTTGCCATAATAAGAAAACAAATAAAATCATTACACGTGGCAAAAATACCTATAGCAATGCATCAACTAACACATCTGCACGCTTCATAAGAAGCGTCCATACCAACAATTCTGACAAAAACTTCACTAACACAGGCATATATAACAATGCGGGCAACTTAATCAATAAAAGATGGGAGTTAGAAGTAATCATACATAAATATAATCCGGCTATTATCTGTATAACAGAGGTTTTACCGAAAAATTTAAAACAATATAACGAAATTCAACCATGTGAACAGCAAATAGATAATTATGATATGTCTTTAAATAACAACCCATCTAGATGTGTCCTGATATACACACATAAATCGTTGCAAGCTGTCAGCTGCGATGCACTAACTAATTTAAGCTTCATAGAGTCTGTGTGGTGCACAATAAAAACAGTAGACAGCAAAACTATGTTAGTGTGATGTATCTACAGAAGTCCAAATTCAAGTGAGATAAATAGCCACAATTTACTAAATATCATGGACAATTTAGACAATATCAAATCTGACTACATTTTTGGGTGGCTTCAATTTTCTGAACATAAACTGGGATACCGGTCTGGCAAGTAACTCAATTGCTCAAGAGTTCATTTACAAAATTCAAAATAACTTTTTAACACAGCATGTAACCAGTCCTACCCGCTACAGAAAAGATCAAACACCACACACACTTGATCGTGTTCTTACAAATAATTCTAGCATTGTACATGATATCATACACACACACACCCTTTAGGTAAAAGTGATCACAAGGTTCTATGCATTCATCTACACCATAACATATTTAACGAAGCTGACAATAAAGCAAGCAATCCCATATTGCTGTTTAGCAAGGGCCGATACAACGAAATGTGACATGAACTCAGATTAATTGACTGGACCCCCATGGAAAATTAAAATACTACCGAAGCATGGATTTTTTTCATAATGTTATTGCAGACATAATAGCAAAATATATTCCACTATCTAGGCAATCAAAACGGAAAAAGCCATGGCTAAACTCTGTTGCTATTAAATCAATTAAACTAAAATCAAAGGCGTATAAGAAATACAAACAAACAAACAAACAAACAAACCTGAAGACCTAGATTACTACACACATGCTAGAAATTCAGCAACATCCGTTACTAAACACTCAAAAAAGAACTTTGAACAGAAGATACCATTAGAATCTAACCGTAACACAAAAGCCTTCTGGAAGTATGTAAAAAGCAAAATTTCGCTAAATGAGCAAGTGGCAAGTTAAAAAAATAATAGTAAACTGGAAACAAATGACCAAGCTAAAGCTGATCTATTAATTAATTACTTTTGTAGTTTGCTGAAAATATAGAGGCCATACCAGAAATGACCGAGGTCAATACAATCACAAAATTAGGCAATTTTCACATTAATAAAAACGAAATAGAGGAGAAATTAAGAGCATTAAATCCTAACAAAAGTTGCGGCCCTGCCCAACTCCCATCCAGAATATTACTGGAAACGGCTACCGAAATTGCCCAACCTTTACACATACTATTTAACAAATCACTAGGTGAAGGCGAATTGCTTGAAGTTTGGAAAACTGCAAATGTGACAGCTATTCATAAGAAAGGGTCTAAAACCGATGTTTAAAATTACAGACCTATCAGTCTTACACCAATCACTTGTAAAATTTTCGAATCTTTTATCAGGGAAACAAATAATCTTATAACCAACTGCGAACATGGCTTTAGATCCAATTGATCGTGTAAAACACAAATGCTTGAATTCTTTGAAACAGTTACAGCCAGTCTCGACAAAAACGAACCAGTGGATACCATATATCTTGATTTCAAAAAAGCGTTCGATACTGTATCCCATGGGAGACTTCTAACAAAACTGAAGGCATATGGTATAGTGGGCAACATACACAAATGGATACAAAACTGCCTCACAGATAGAAAACAACGTGTAAAAATAAACAAAGTAACATCTGAATGGATCAAGGTTACCAGCAGGGTACCACAGGGAAGCATCTTAGGTCCAATTCTATTCATAATTTTCATCAATGATCTACCTGATTCAATTGATTGTGCTTGCAAGATTTTTGCAGATGATACAAAAATCCTAGGTAATCCCCTTACTACAAATATTCAACTAAACTTCAATAAGGTTTGTGAATGGTCTCATACTTGGCAATTACCATTCACCTCTGAAAAAACTAAAGTAATTCACTTTGGCACTAACAACCCTCAGTGTCAATACTACACATCTGATACTTATGGATATTACAAGATTGTTTCTGGTTTCGAAGAAAAGGACCTTGGAATTTGGATCGATAACAAATTATCCTTTGACAAACATATCAACAAAACTGTATCCAAGGTAAATAGTATACTAGCTGTCATTAAATGAACCTTTTCACATCTGGATCAGAATACATTCTTTTTACTTTACAAAACGTTAGTACGGACAATATTGGAGTATGGAAATTCAGTGTGGTCAACATACCTACTAAGACAGTCAAGATCCATCGAAAGAATACAACGTAGATCAAGAAAATTAGTTCCAAACCTTAAGCATCTACCTTACATGGATAGATTGAAATCACTCAACCTAATGTCACTCAAATACAGACGATTTAGAGGGGATTTAATCGAAACTTACAAAATTTTACACATGAAATATAACTTAGATGCAGGTCAATTCTTTAAGGAAACATCCACTGCAGCCATGACCACGCATGGACATAATCTCAAAAGTCAAACAAATTTCTGCAAGAAAAACCTCAGGAAAACATTTTTTTCACAAAGAGTTAGAGGTACATTATAAAGACATTTTATTTAACCACGACTAATATTATCAAACCTACGCCTGGGACACACAAGTCATATCTGACTTATGTCCGTCACTAATGATGATGATGATGATGATGATGATGATGATGATAGGTTAAAAACCAGCGCAGTGCCCTGTCGTTCGGAGTGGATGTAAAGTTGGTCCCATCTCATGTCTGTGCCATGGGGGACATAAAAGAACTCACGCTGGGTGTCAGGCCCTGTGTCGGGAGCTCAGTTGTGAATATAGTCTGAAAGGAAAGAGTCAGTTGTCAGACATGTAGGCTCAGGTCTACAGTTGTCAGACATGTAGGCGCAGGTCTAAAGCGTGCAGATGATGTCTACTACCTGAT
Organism: Chaetoderma sp. LZ-2023a; assembly: GCA_034401795.1. NCBI lineage: Eukaryota > Metazoa > Mollusca > Caudofoveata > Chaetodermatida > Chaetodermatidae > Chaetoderma > Chaetoderma sp. LZ-2023a. Next base: position 43,962,309 of record CM067374.1, on the reverse strand, counting down.
GGTGGCTAAGACTCTATAGCAGCATGGCTGGTGTCGTGTACTAAAGAATAATAAGTTTAAATACTGTACTGTATCTACGTCTCGGTCAACTGCTCAAGCGGCCAGTGGCTCTATATCTGAACCTGTAAAATAGCACACTGAGTGGCTGGGATGTCGGCCTAGATGGTGCTCCTATGAAGAGGAGGAGTATCCGAACACAATAACACCAAGTCCGTTTTTAGCATAGAGTTGTCTATACTAGTAGCGTCAATATAACTACCACTATGATTTTTAGTTTTGTCATCTTTGTATTTTACTCGCTCACGGGGTGCTCCGTATATGGGAGGGATTTCCCAAATGAACTGAACTACTCTGCATCTGTAGTGGTCATCAGTTGTCCCAATAAAGTTTGAACAAGATATCTATCTAAGATATCTATCCAAGTCTCACCTACCAACAACTTTCTCACTCTTACTTCTATGGTCGGTTGCTTCGTTGGCTGATTGGACATCCATCCCGTCTACTTCAAAGAAAGATCTCTCGACTTAGACTGAGCAAGCCATACTATACCGAAATACCGACGAAATAACAAGCCAATGGCCTATGCCTAGTAAAATGATGATGATGATGATGATGATGATGATGATGATGATGATGATGATAATGATGAACTGGGCGCACCCTCTAATCAGGTAGTGGTGGCTTGGTCCTCGCAGATAGTCATAGAATGAGTGTGGTGCCACTCAAATAATTATCTTCTACTTATCAGCTCTATATGTTAATATAGAAAGTTCGAGGAAAGAATGCGCTATCAAATTGGGCAGTGGTAACCAGTGGTATTCCACAAGAAAGCATCCTTGGCCTGCTGTTGTTTGTGGTATACATCAGCGACCTCCCAGAAGAAGTGGAATCCGATGTATATATGTTTGCAGATGATACAAAACTGTCACGACAAATCAAGACTCCAGCTGATCATGAGATACTGCAAAGGACGTATCCAACCTCCAAGCATGGTCGGATACATGGCTGCTTAAGTTTCACCCACTGAAGTGTAAAGTCATGACCATGCCTTTCAAGAAATCACAATCACGATTATTCAATGATTTCAGATACAGGAGAACAATCAACCCTATGGAGCAAGACCAGGAGAAGAAAGACATCGGCGTCACAGTGGATTGTAGGTTAAGCTTTGACAGTCACATCTTTGAGATGGTCAACAAGGCAAATGCCATTATGGGACTGATCAGATGAACTTTTGTTTACATGGAACGTGAAAATTTCAAACTGCTGTACAAGGCAGTAGTCCCTCCCCATCTGGAATATGCCAACTCTGTATGGCTATCACATTTGAAAAATCACATAAACGCAATAGAATGTGTCCAGCGCAGAGCAACCAGACTAATTCTCCGGGAGCTGATCCCATACAATGAACGTCTACAAGCCCTGAAACTCCCAATAATGGTCTATAGGTGAGCCAAGGGAGACATGATTGAAGCCTACAAGATGCTAACAGGAATCTATGGCCATGAAATTGAGTCTCTGTTCTGCTTGCAAAAAGATTCTATTACTTGTGGACACCATCTGAAAGTGTACCAGAAGAGTGGAAGAACTAACCTTAGAAGAAATTTCTTCTCTCTAAGGGTGTGCAATCCGTGGAATGGCTTGTCTGAACATGTTGTTTTGGCACAAACTCTTAAAACTTTTGAAAATCATTTAGATAGGCATTGGCGCAGCCAGTAGGCAAAGTATGACCACATGCAACCCATGACCGGAAGGGACAGTATAATAACTGAGATAAATGAGAAGAGCTGAGCATAGAGACCTAATTGGCCTGCATTCAGAATTATTACCTAGATTACCTAGATGTTATAGATTAAAGGACAATTCCAGGATGGGTAAAAGTGTACTTTATTTGAAAGAATATTATATGGCTAACATAATGGGTCTTAAATAACTATAATAGGCAAATAATACGAACAATTATACCATCGTAATCATGGGATTATGTCATCCCCCTGGTGCAGCCATTTTCTCGCAATGAGATTGTAATGTCATCACTGCACCAACGCAATCTTTTTCGAGCATGAAGGTTGTACAGTAAATATGCATATGCCCTAACATGTGCTAATTTGTAATTGTTGGGACATTGTTAAGCTAGTAAGTTTTCCAAATAAGCCTATGTGGTATAAAGATATAGACAAGCTGCTAACGGTTTTATTTCCCAACATAACTGTTTTTCGATATAGTGAAACCTGTCTATAGTGGACAATGTATTGACTATTAGAAGTGGGTCAGTAAAAATTAATAGTCGCCTCAGATAACTTATCTGCTATGACAAATATGATTTGGCACCAACTGATGTAGATTCTTTAAGATGAGTGCTCATATGACCAACCGTTTTAAGTAGGCTATTGCTCACATTACACCAGTGTATGTATGATTACTGTATTCTGCTGCTGTAGTAGTAAAAACATCCTACATCTGCAATCAGTCCTTCTTCGCTTTTGCCCACAGTGTCTTGTCCTCGGCCAAAATCCTTAGCTTCCTCAGGTCCATTCTTGACTTGAGTCTACCTGCTTCCTTGAGGTCACCTCGTAGCACGCTTAGCAGATTTATGCAATGACGTCCTCTCCTGGCTCAATATTTGCTGGCTCCGAGTAGGGCGAATTCCAAGGCTCTCTGTGCTGGTGTGTCTTCTGGCATCCTTAGCACATGGTCAAACATGGACCATCTTTGCTGGGCAACTTTTACAGACAGCGGCGGCGTATTACACATCTTGTATAGTGCATCATTGGAAATTATGCTCTTTGGCCATGGGTGTCCAGTGATGGTGTGTAGGTGTTTGCGGAGGGAGGCGTCAAGTTTGTCTAGAGCTGCCTTTGAAGCTGCCCAGCTGTTACAGTTATACATCATCAAGGATACGCAGGTTGCATTGTACAAACGTAGTCTTTTTACCAAGGGCATCTTTGATCTACGATTCCACAGCTTCCAGAAGGACTGGAAAGCTATGTTCACCATGATGCAGCGCGCAGCAATGTCAGCAGTACTACAAAGCTGTGAGCCCAGGATTTTACTTTTCCCCCATGGTTCGCCACCACGGAGTGGATGCTCATTTTCTTTAGTTTCATGCTTTGTAGATAGGTATATGTGGGTGAACTCTGTTTGGGATTCATTCATAAAGAGTTCTCAATTTTTAGTTTGCTTGCAGCCATTGGGAGAAGTTCGTCAACAGGTTTCTTTTCCTCATCTATAAAGTCCACATCGTTGGCATATTCCATCTCTAGTGGCATGCCCAGTATTGACATCAGGCGGGTTTGGTCCTGTGGAGTTTTCCCACACGGATTTCAATGCAGCCGCCAGGTAACAGGTGAAGAGCACAGGGGATAGACCATCTCCCTGTGGGGAGCTGATTGATGTCTCAAACTCTACAGACTTCACTGACTTGACTAGTACTCTCAGCTTGGTGTCTGCAAGCAGTAGTCTCACTAGTCATAGCTCAGCTTCATTGCAACTGACCTGGCGTAGTACAGCTAGGATCTTTGAGTGCTTAATTGTGTCGAAGGCTCATGACATGTTACACCAGTGTGATGAGGGTTAAATGAAGTGGCATATTTGATATGTGCATATAGTCAAATTGCTTAGCAGGTTTGTGATACCGTTATATCATGATCGTGGGGAGTTTAATAAATAGTCCGGGAAAACATATGACAATATTACTGGAACCACTGTATCGATTGTAATAATTCTGGTACATACATGTAGCTGCAAATTCGAAGATTTATCTGGGGCTAGGGAAGAATCACCCTAGTGGTTCAAAAGATACCCTCTGCGGGACAACTAAGCCAGCAACATTTCAAACAAAAATTTCAGGATGCCAGGATGCACTTTATCCGTCATCCCATGTCAATATAAGTATTAGAGCTATAATGACAGAAGTTGCCGTGCCAATGTTTTATAAAGCTACCACATCAAATTATCTTAATTATTGTAATTACTACAGCTTGATTTGATTATATCTCGGGCAATATTCATCTGAGCATAATTATACTTAGTCAAGCAAATAACCACCTCTTATAGCTTTAAGCACACTACAAGCTTATGCCGATACACACAGTATTATCAAAGCTAGAGCCTGTGAGACAAACCCATCTCTTTCTGAATTTGACCAAAAGAGGATACAATATTCTCAGATCATATCCTAGATGACAAATATTTAAATATTTCAGAATTTTGAACGCCTTGTCCGATTTTAACATCCATTATATCATCTTAATCCCGAAGTCGACACCTATTTGGAGGTTCAAGAATCATTGGAATCACTTCAACGGTTCCGTTGCTTTTATCATGCACATATACTTCCTTAAAATATGTACCCGCATCTATTAGCCTCATGCCTCCACTCATCCCTTGTGGTGGTGCAGCGCTTGCATCACTAGACACGATAAAATGGCAGCACCCCCGATGTGGGAAGAATAGTCAATTTTACTGATTTTATCTTGTGATATTTGGCTATGTTATTTCTGTCTTGCTATTAATCTGGTGTAATTTCTTTAAAAATTTAATAATCTTTCAAATAAAGGACACTTTTTATCATCCCGGAATTGTCCGGTCTATTGGCATGGTCTATATCAATAAGTTTCATACCAATAATCATCATCAGCATCATCATCACCATGATCTCGGGACATAAGCCTAATGCTTGTACCATCCTCCTATTAACTTGTTTACTTTTCTGACTTCATTGTGGTTGTGGTGGTCGAGTTCTATAATTTCGCTTTCGTACAATTATTTGCATTATTTACAAGATATATACAATGGGGCTTGTAGTTGTTTCGAGGTAATTTTCGCATTTGTTTTAAAGATACTGTTTTGTTTCTTCTTTCAATTTAGATATTTTTCTTCCTGTTAAATTCTTTGTATAAGTGTTTGATGATGTACGTGGTCTTGGAACCGTTAGTTTCAGTGTGCCGCCTACAGTTTTGACCCACTGATCCAAGCGTTAGTTACGGTGTGCCACCTACACTTAAAAATCAGCTGTACATCCTCTGAATAAGCTGTATTGTAAATTAAAGTCTTTGTGTTTTCAGTGGTTTTTGTATCTGTTGGATAGACATCCCTTGTTGGATTTACTTTATTGCCTGCTAATCGTAAGTGTACATTATGCTGTGAAATTTCTGGCCCAGTTTAACTTTGAAAGCCTCGTGGTTCTTAGTATTGACAGTGTTGCCAGGTAAAGAATTCCAGCGTTGGATCACTCTGTTTGAAAAGATGTATTTTCAAATGTCCTTGTTGAACTGCTCCATTTTGAGTTAGTAATTATGACCCCGGGTTGTTTCCACCTCAGACTTTATTAGTATGTTTTCTACTTTGATGTTATAGTAGCCATGACAGATTTTATACACCTCGATTATATCTCCATGCAACCGTCAGTATGTTAGTGGCATCAGTTTGAGTGACACTAGTCCTTCTCTGTAGCCGAGGCCTTTCAGTTGAGGAAGCAATTTTGTTGATCTTAGTTTGGGATCATCAAGCAATAACTGAAGCAGGTTACCAGTGGAGGGACTAAATAAGGTTAACAGTTCTACATTAACATGTTGTATATCAGCAATCTCTGGCAAATATCTTGACCTTTCAGAAAATCCAAGATGGCTACGGAAAAAGAATGAAGCAGTCTTGTTTTGTGTACCAATTCTGAAGCGTACCAGCCCAGGGTCCTTCCGGCTGAGTTTGGTTTAAATTGACCAAGCGGTTAATGAGGAATAGCTTTTAACTGATTTTCCAAAATTCTCTGGAAAAATTCAAGATGGCGGCCAGAAGAAATGACCAATCAAAATTATGTATGCAAGTTCTGAAGCATACCACTCTAGGGTCCTTCCAGCTGAGTTTGCTTGAAATCTGCAAAGTGGCTAAAGAGGACTATCCTTTTAACTGATTTCAAAGATGGCGGCCGGAAAACTTGACCAATCACAATTCTGTAGAACTCTTCTGAAACGTACCAGACTAGTATCCTTCCAGCCAAGTCTGCTTGAAATTTCCCTAGCAGTTAATGAGGGGTGGCATGTTAAACAATTTCACGCAATTTTTCAGACAATTCAAGATGGCTGCCCAAAAAATTGACAAATAAAACTTATGTACACAAGTTCTGTAGCATACCACTCTAGAGTCCTTCAAGCCAGTTTGCTTTAAATCGTCCAAGTGGTTAATGAGGTGTAGGGTTTTAACTGATTTCCTGCAATCCAGAAAAATTAACCAATCACAATTCTGTACGCATGGTCTGAAACCCACCAGAATAGTATCCTTTCAGCCAAGTCTGGGTGAAATTACCGGAGTAGCATTTTAAATCATTTCCCGCTAATTTTTGGAAAATTCAAGATGGCCACCAAAAAATTAGACCAATCAAAATTATGTATGCAAGTTCTGAAGCATACCACTCTAGGGGCCTTCCAGCTGAGTTTGCTTGAAATCTGCCAAGTGGCTAAAGAGGACTATCCTTTTAACTGATTTCAAAGATGGCGGCCGGAAAACTTGACCAATCACAATTCTGTAGAACTCTTCTGAAACGTACCAGACTAGTATCCTTCCAGCCAAGTCTGCTTGAAATTTCCCTAGCAGTTAATGAGGGGTGGCATGTTAAACAATTTCACGCAATTTTTCAGACAATTCAAGATGGCTGCCCAAAAAATTGACAAATAAAACTTATGTACACAAGTTCTGTAGCATACCACTCTAGAGTCCTTCAAGCCAGTTTGCTTTAAATCGTCCAAGTGGTTAATGAGGTGTAGGGTTTTAACTGATTTCCTGCAATCCAGAAAAATTAACCAATCACAATTCTGTACGCATGGTCTGAAACCCACCAGAATAGTATCCTTTCAGCCAAGTCTGGGTGAAATTACCGGAGTAGCATTTTAAATCATTTCCCGCTAATTTTTGGAAAATTCAAGATGGCCACCAAAAAATTAGACCAATCAAAATTATGTATGCAAGTTCTGAAGCATACCACTCTAGGGGCCTTCCAAAATGGCTTAAAGTTGGTCAAGTGGTTAATGAAGAGTAGGCTTTTAACTGATTTCCAGAAATTTTCAGAAAATCCAAGATGGTCGCCGGAAATATTGATCAATCAGAATTCTCATTAGAAGTGTTGATGCCTACCAGGATAGAATTAGTCCACATGTGTTTCGTTGAAGTCAGGTCATTTATATTGAGAAAATTTTCGGAAAATTCAAGATGGGCACCAGAAAAATTGGCCAATCAAAATTCAGTATAGACATTCTGGAGACTACCCTCCCCATCCCCTGCTCCCTCCCCCACACCCACCATAGGATCCTTCCAGCCAAATTTGGTTGAAATTGGTCAATGCATAAATGAGGAGATCCGATTTGACGGACGGATGACAGACTGATGGACAAATGACCACCTTCAGGCCAGGTGATCTAAAGACGGTAAACCACGCGAGTATGAGGAGGAAAATATGTAACATAGCACTCACAAACTCGTGTTTATTAGCAGGCATGGGGCGAAACACTTTTGAAAGGGCTTAAGCACAAGCACAAGCCCTCCATGTTCTCAAAGGGCTTAAGCACAAGCACAAGCCCTTTGCAAAGCGCTTAAGTACAAGCCCGTAAGCACATTTGAGGAAATTACATAGCCAATTGATAATTCTGTTTGATTTAAGGATTGGTCAAAACCATATGTACATAGATGTAGAGAATAAGCAAAATGATTATCACATCATTTTATTAATTTTGAGAATAGTGCTGTTGAAACGTCTCTCAGCAACATCTTGTAGTATTATTAGAATAAACAGCAATTAGCAACAAACATGTAAAATGAAAGGGACAAAGCTACTTAAGCTATGTGTACATTCACGAGTTCCAAGTCTTATCCATTTAACCCCTGAGATTTCTGTTTCTCATTTTCAAATCAAATATACAGATCCATCTAGAAGCTGTGTATGTTGAAATTAACTTGCCAGAAATATGGTACTGCCATAGATCAACAGCCCCCAATGAAATTAGGTTCAAAATGTTCAACAAAATATTCTATACATCCTAACACATTTCTCATAACTGTTCTGTAAAGTTTAACCCTGTACTGGTAAAGCCTGGCGAAATGGCCTCTGCAGTGGACTTGAGAAATGTCCATTTGTAGACAAATATAAGGTTAATTCTTAAATTTTACTACTGGAATGACTGGATCGATTCTAGTTGTAATTCTCAAAAATCCTTTTCTCTTGGTCTGCATATATCAGCATTTTCTGACCATATTTTATTATTAAATGGTTAATTATCTCCTTGAAAAATATCTTACTTTCAAGGCAGCCATACAGGAAAGTTGCAGAATATTTCAAAAATAATTTGACATGTAGCCATTGCTTATGACAGCAACATCTTCTGCACTAATAATTTCAAAATATTTGACAGACTATAATTTACATTGTAAAGAAGTTATTTTATCAGGCGTTATATAGTGGCAGAGATAGATCAAGAGAGGGTCATTGTGATGAGTGCTGGTTCTTATATTGAAAGAACATTCCTATTCAGTAGCATTACCTACATTTGTGCAATTACAAGACAGACATGGGACATATGTTATGAGAGGTGTGGTAGCAGGGAGGTGTGAAATTCATTCTTTTGTATTGACCAGATAAGCAGAGCAGCTAGAATGGTCGGTTAACACCACCAATCATTCAGTCTGTATCATTCAGAATTTTCAGAATGTTGATTACAATGTTGCTAAATCTTGTCCCTGTTGAGCAAATTAAAAGGAAATTAACTGAAACAGATGTAACTTGCTTTCAAGCTATTCAGAGATGTCTGTATTTGTCTCCCCTTTAACCAGATAAGCTGCTTTTTTAGTTATAATGTGTAACAACTATTAAAGTAAAGTGGATATGGAGTAAAATGGGTTAATGTTTTGCAGCTCTACAGGCATGACAGGCCAGATAAAACATATTATATATGATGTACAACACATCATGCTGAGAATTTTGTTAAGGCAGCAAGCTTAATCTAGTCAAATTAGTTTCCAAATATTTAACAGGTTTTGTGGCGATTCTCTTAAAATAATGAATACATGTAATTAGGCCATTTCATTCTGAATTCACCCCAGAAATGTTTTGGGTAGGCTTTGAAAGCAACTAAGTGTAATCTAATGATGTCAAAAAATATTGTTGCCTTACTTTCAGTCAAATTAATTTCAAAATAAGCAGCAAAAGTTTATCTGTAATATGTAGCATCAACATATGTGTAGAATGGTAAAGAACAATGATTTGATAACTATAAGTATTGATTCAAGGTGAAAATTTAAAAACGGCTTGAAAAAGGGCTTTATAAAGGGCTTGAAAGCCCATGATATTTTGTATGTGCTTAAGCACAAGCCCAAGCCCATGCCTGGTTGTCAGTATCAAGAGATTTGTTTCTGTGCTTTGATGTTACCCATAATTATTTGTGACAGCAGAAGCCCTTCTTCTTATTGAATGGCTATTCTATCATTTCACAAGGCACAGCTTATACATTTTGAAAACAACTCATCCACATTGCATAGTTTTTATGCACAATTCAATTCCAATGATATGGTGTTCAACATGGAAAATAAATTAATTTTCCATTAAATTGCATAAAAATACGTTAAATACACCTGAATAGTGTAAGTTCCTTATTATTTTCCATTTAAGACTACTTGATGTGACACAGTACCTTTAACCATATTGATACTTCATGATGGGTGATGAGACCCACCATCACCCCTACACACGCCCGATCCATCCACCATATGTTTTCATTTATGTGTGTCTTTCAAATTTTGTAATATGTTGCCATCCCGCTATATCAGGTAATAACGCCATTATGTCACCCACCATGACACACATCACTTTTCCCATCATCAACTGTGACCACAAAGCAAAGGTTCTGTCGCACATATCATGACATTTGTCCACAATTAATCACTCATACGAGAAGTCCATAATACTAATATACTCAATACCGTAGATACCGCCATTGACAATATATTGCCACATGGTTACTGTGATATATCAATCCTATAAAAGTAATTATATATAAATAACATGATACTCCTAATAATATACTGCCTATTGTCACTCGTGCTTTGTGCTTGTTCATGTGCCTGTCAATGTTACAGGTGCAGTTTCACAATCCGATTGGTGGAAAATAAATTTTTCAAAATTGTATGCTTTTAGAAGCTTAAATTGTGGGTCTAATTGAAATGAAATGAAATAAATCTTAACATATGATGATTTCATTCCGTACAAATTATTATTATTTTTTAATTGCGAAGTTGAATTAGGGACTCGTGTTATATATTAATTTATATGTAATGAAATCATCATATGTTAAGATTTATTTCATTTCATTGATTAGTTTACTGTGTGTGGTCATGGTAGGTTGGGTACAGAAGAGTGTCTATGCGGTAAGTGGTGTCGGAGTCGAACGTGTTAAATGATAACAAATGGTTGTCTAGCCAGCCAATCTAGTGTATTGGCAAACCCAAGCTCTGCCCATACAATTTATGGTTACGCTGTTAGATGATTTAAAGCATTTGGTTAGTTTGTAACGTGCAAATTGGATTCGCCTGAATGATGTAGTAGTAGTAGTAGTAGCAGCAGCAGCAGCAGCAGCAGCAGCAGCAGCAGCAGCAGCAGTAGTAGTAGTAAATTGCTTTGTTATGTCGACTGATGTTCTTCAATTCAATTCAATTCAATTCAGGTAGATTTATTTGTTTATCACATATGAGTATAAGAACATATGTAAGTAGGTAGTCCATCCAAGACAAAGTTTATAAGGTGATGGACCCATGACATAGTTAAACATTCACATATATATTACTTTTAACATAGGATACATAGAAAATAGACTATACATAGAATTCACATAAATTATGCAATCATTATATACATGAGGCATCCATTCACACATACATACATGAATAAGTTATACATATGCATACATATACAGTATGCATATGAACATATTGTAGATATGGGATTGTCTTGTGGGAAGTCATGACCCCGCTGGACATCTTATATGTACGAGTAAGTCCCGAGTAAAAATTCAAAATTCAGATGTGAATACTAGGCGAGCTAATAGACTATGTCACCATGTATATTAAGATGTACCGATCAGCGGTTACTAGCAATGATCATCATCATCTATACTTAGATGCATTACCAGCATCTTATTATTTGGATATATATTTATTATTTGGATATATATTATTAGCACTGGATAACTGGTACGGTCCATAGCGTCCTTGTAAGAGGAATACGTACATTATCAGCGTGGGATATGCATACATTGTCAGACGAGGTACACATTATCAAATTGGCAAGATGATTAGCGTCTAGCCGGAATCAGATGAAATATGACATACGGAAGCAGTTAGTTACAATGGCGATCTATATTCTCACGAAAGCTTGAGAAAATGAACCGAGAAGTAAACAATCAGGATAACGAGAATGGTAACTTGTTTACCGATCATTCGTCATTTGGACAGATTCATAAGCAGTAGCCAAAAAGTAATCACTCAAGACTAAGAAGAATGGTAACTTGTTTACCGGTCATTCGTCATTCTGACAGATTCATAGATGTTAGGTACACAAATCGAAACTTGTCATCAAACCTATCATTCGTCACTCTGACAGATTCATGGATGTTGGGTACACAAATCAAAACTTGTCATCAAACCCATCATTCGTCATTCTGACAGATTCATGGATGTTGGGTACACAAATCGATACTTGGTATCAAACCGACCATTCGTCATTCGGACAGATTCATAGGCGTAGATACACAAATCGAGACTTGTCGTCAAACAAGATAAGTCATTCTGTCATAAAAGGCAGCTGGAATTTTAGAGAACAACAAGATATAAAAAACTAAGATTGTATATAAGCGGGACTTTAACTTTCAGTCTGGGGGTTCGGTCCGGTCTCTAACGTTGAAGGTTCAGAAAAGGATTGGTCTGAAGAAAGCCTAGCCTCGAGTCCGCATAGTTCCGTGGAACTGATTTTGTCGAGATTCAAATGAATTCTTGGTGAATGGCTTTAAGTAGCCAAGAACAGTATTTGACGAAACTGCCTAGCGAATCGTGAAACGCAACTTTTAAATGATAGAATAACCAGTATTCGTATCGCGTAGATATCGGTTGTTTCTGTAGTCATTGGTGGCAGTATAAGTCACCCAAAGTAGTCGGGCTAGTATAAGTACAATATTAATTATTTAACATCGCTGGTGGCAGTATAAGCCACTTATATTTACTTAGAGTTTTATTTTAACTTCTATCGTGACAGCATAAGTCACACATATTCATGGTCATATCAGACAGTCAAACTTCAGAGAATATATTATCACTTCGATATCCTCGAAGCAAGAGTTTTGGTTATTTATTGTCCAGTCTGGAAGCGACGGAAGACCACCGTCCCGAGCCACCATCTTTTACCCGAGTCAGATCAGGCCCAGATTATCGAGTATAAATATCGTCACCATCACCGTCGACGAGGCGAGCAGATAATTGTGCTACTGCATCTTTGATAAGAGGTTGTCGCAGCAACTGTTACATCATATTCTTATCAGAGGTGTGGTAGATATATTTCTAAATTAGACCTGAAGATCGAAAATCTTCAGTGGCTTCGCCGTGCCAGGATTTATATATTCCAGGATTGGACACTGTGTGAACCGTGAGTACAATATATCAAAGCAACGACTGAGATAGACTGCCCAGAATGGCCCAACCACAAAACCCTACCAACCCGGGACTACCACCAACCGACCAACAATTGAGACCCGACACAGTGGCAGCCATGCGGGAAATGGGGACGGCAATGGCGGGAGCCATAGTACAAGGCGGGGACTGACGCGAGACCGAGAGAATATACAGGCGAGAAATCCGGGACGCTATAGAATGCATCCAACCCTGTGATGGAGTGGTACCGGAAGAGGTACGATAGTTTTTGGACGCCACAAGGAGGGCGTGGGCGGCCAACGAGGGGCGACTTGAAGGCGTACCTGTCTACGTCGTTACCCGAGCAGCCCGGGGACCATTAGCACGGGCACTGGACGGATTCCTTGCGGGGAAGGCGAGGGAGGACGTCACCTTCGAAGAGTTGCGGCAATACGTCACACTAAATTTTATATCCGCAAATGAAGGAGAGCGGATCAAATTCGATTTGGAGGGGACACATCAATGCCGAAACGAGACAGTGGTCACGTTTAACAGACGGTATTTGGAGGCAAGCGTGCGCGCCTACCCTGAGGTGAACGCAGATAATTGCCGCACTGTCCTGGTCATTTATTTACGTGCCCTGAACGATAAAAACTTAAGCAAACGCATCGTCCGGAAAAGGACGACGACATTGGCGCGGGCCATCGAAATTGCCGAGGAGGAGGAGACCTGCAACGACCTGCTACGGGCAATGAAAATTGACGGCGGCAGGCGTGAAGAGTGGATGGAGATAGATATGTTGGAGCCAGCGGAGGAAAAAGAGGTGTGGAAAGTAGTGAGGGGGTTAAAAAGCCAAATGGTGCAGCAGGCTAAAATGATCGAGCAGCTGTGCGGGTTGGTGCAGGATTTGCAAGCAGCGCAAGAACGACCTAAACCGGCGTACCCACGCAAAAAACAGCAACCACACCACCCAAGCAACTTAATCCGGGAGCCGGACGCAGATCGCCGAGAAGCACCGCAAACATTACCTGCTACAATTGTGGACAAATCGGTCACTATAAAAGTGACTGCCGTCAGGCAGTGCAACCAACCGCACGACGACTACAACCGCGACCACAGCCCCGACCACAACGGCCACCCATGACCTGTTCCCAGTGCGGGAGAGAAGGACACATGGCCCAGAAATGTTTTGGGGTATACATGACCCGACAGACGACTCCGACCGTAACGACGAAATGTTTTGGGTGTAATCAGAATGGACACTTCGTTAAGGATTGTCCGCATGGCGTGAAAATTGAGAACCACCGACCGGACAGATAGATCGACCGTTGGAACGACGAGCGGTGAAGCGTCCACGTGAAGAAGAGAATTGGGACATGGAAATCGACGCAATAAACGACCGACAGACGAACGTACGAACGACGCCACGAGAATGTTCCCGCAACTACAGAAAGGACATAAACAATCAGATGCGCATGGGAGAAGATTATATTGATCGTGACGGTTTTATTTTAACGAGTGAAAATACTGATGCACATGGCCGTTATTCAGACAGTATCAGAAATAATGCATCGAATCATAGGCACAGTTACGCCGAAGTGGTTAATGGATGAAGGAGCCTGGGAAACGACGACGGAGAGAGCCGTTGGTGAGATCACCGACCGAGCGGTTCTTAATCCGTCTTCGTATAGATAAAAACGGTCCAACGGATCAGGGTGAGTACCTGCATGCCTTAGTGGATACTGGTGCTAGCACATCCTTGATTCGTAAAGATATATGGCGTAGCATGTTGGATGCTAGGCCATTGAAAAGAGCAAAAACGCTCTTAGCTGTAAATGGTTCCCCGATAAAACTTTTGGGGGAAACACAAGTAAAATTCAAGAACGCCAGACCCATCCCTGGTACGATTGTGGCCAGAATGAGGCATGCATGTTTACTTGGAGCGGACGCTTTGCACCTGGGAAATGCAAAGATTGACTATCAGGCCAAAATTGTAGTATGGTTTGGCCAGATATATCCCTTTAGATATCCCTGTAGGGAACAGACAAATTACGTCCATGCAAGTTGTAAGGAAACGACCGGATATAAAGATATCGACAAAGTCATGGCAGACTTTGCAGATATTTTTGATACGGCTCGTCCAAATACTTTAGGATTGGTTCCCAAAGTCAAGTGTACGGTACCGACAGGGGATGCCTATCCTATTAGGCAGAAAGCGTACCGTCTACCGCTAGCCAAGCAATATATAGTCAAGAATCAAGTGGCTGAGATGCTGGCAGCGGGCGTCATAAGACCGTCGTCATCCCCATGGGCGTCACCCATTACGTTGGTCCCTAAGAAGGACGGGGGGACGAGATTTTGCATTGACTATAGGAAATTGAACTCCGTTTGTCGTAAGGATAGCTATCCTTTGCCGAATATATCAGACATTTTTGATTCTATGGGCGGCGCTACGATATTTTCGACTATGGACTTGAAGTCTGGCTATTGGCAGATACCAATGGACAGCCAAGACATAGCGAAAACAGCGTTCGTTTGCAGCCAAGGTTTGTTCGAATTTGTTCGGATGCCGTTCGGTTTTGCGAACTCAGGTGCCGTATTTCAGAGGGCAATGAACGATATTTTCCGAGAATTCGTGGGAAAATATTTGCATATTTTTGTCGATGATGTAGTCATATATTCAAGAAATCCGGCTGAGCATGCACAGCATTTGCGTACGGTTATGCGTAGAATTCGAGAATATAATTTGCAAGTAAAAAGATCTAAATGCGATTTCGCCCAACCATCAGTTGATTTGTTAGGATATCGTATTTCAGCACAGGGAGTGGCTCCTCAGGTCCAGAAGGTCAAGGTCATAAGAGAAATGTCACCGCCACGCGACGTGGGTGAGGTGAAGTTTCCTGGGCGCTACAGGGTATTACCACTCTTGTGTGCAAGGCTATGCCGAAATTGCTAAGCCTTTGATAAAATTGACTAAGAAATATAAACGTTTTGAATGGGGTCAGGAGGAACAGCAAGCGTTTAAGAAATTGCAAAACTTGCTGTGTAGTGAGACGGTTCTCACATATCCAAATTTGAATGCTCCATATAAGTTATATACTGATGCGTCTAGCTATGCGATAGGTGCGATACTGGTACAGGTAGATGACAAGGGTATTGAGCGGGTAATTCAGTATGTTAGCTCTACTCTTAAAGACAGTCAGTTGAATTGGCCTGTGATAGAAAAGGAAGCTTATGCGGTAATATACGCGCTAAAGAAGCTTAGACCGTATCTATTTGGCGCGCAGTTTACCGTGTATACCGACCACAAACCCCTAAAGAGTTTGTTTGTGGGCGAAGTTAAAAACACGAAAGTGCAGCGCTGGGTGGTACTGATTGCCGAGTATGGATGTAAGATTGAATACATCCAAGGCTCGAAGAATATTCGAGCGGACATGTTGTCCAGATTACGTCGTCCGGTGGAAGTCGCGACGTTGGATACGGGCGACTTTGTAATACCAGACATCGACGAGGGAGTATTACCTCACGTCCCTCTGGAAGCGTTCGACATACCATGTGACGAATTGTGTGCCGAGCAGACCAAAGAATACCCGGAGTTGTTCAAGGACACCCCGGAGGAGTACATGGTCAAGAACGGTATTTTATATTCTTTAATTACGCCTTCAGCATTGGACGCTGAGTACCCCAGAATTGTCTTACCCACCCGGTTCCGTGAGAAAGTGCTCCGGATGGCTCATGAACGAGCTGGTCACCAAGGTCTGCAGAAGACCATCGGCATGGTAAGAGATTCGTTTGTATGGACGTCTTTAAGAAAAGACATAATTCGTATGCTTGAAACGTGTACGAAGTGCAAGGTCAACCGACCTGTCACTACCCAACCCAGGTATAGTGAAATGCCCATGGCCAATTATCCGGGTCAGATAATTGGAATGGATTTGATCGGTCCACTATTAGAATCGGGTAAGGGTAACGTATATATCATGACGGTGATTGATCACTGTTCTGCGTGGGCAGAAGCATATCCAATCGCTGCGAAAACATCTCAAAATGTGGGGAAAAAAATCTTCAACGAGTATATCGTGCGTCATGGCGTCCCTGAGATTGTAATAACCGATCAGGGTAAAGAATTTTGTTCCCATTCTCTGGAGGAGCGGTTTAAGGAACACGGTATCGACCATAGACGGTCTAGCCCATACCATCCGCAGACCAATGGACGTACCGAGAGATTCAACCGCACTCTTAAGGAGTTGATCCAGAAAGGGGTGAACAACGCCTCGCGGGCATGGGAAGATGAGTTGGGAGCAGCTTTGACAGCGTACCGTAGTACTCGTCATGCGACGACCGGATATACGCCATTTTATTTGACGTATGGGCGACGGGCGATATTGCCAATGGCCGTTCCAATCGATGCGTTGCAAGACCTTGGTGAGAGACTAACGTATCTCAACAACGCCTTGCTACGTGCTCGGGAGGGAACAGCTAGATCTCGAGAGATTCACAGGGAACAGGTTAATAAGCGTGCGAACACTGGTGAGTTTAAAGTGGGGGATTCGGTGGTCGTCAAAGCTGAAGAGAGGATGAAATTGACCTCTCGCAGTGACCCCGAGTATGAGATCTTCAAAATTAACGGACCTGTGGCCCATGTCCGCCATCAAAGGTCCGGGAGAATGCGTGTGCTTAATATATGTAAGCTGTGCGTAGTCGACTCAGAAATGTGCTGGGACGGGGTGCGACCACGCCCCATTCGTAACCCTACCAAGGGGACGAAAGCTAGCCATCACCCCAGGGCGATGTTGCCCGAGCCAGAACCAATGGTCACCGACGCCGATACGACACCCCAGGCTCGTAAGAAGCGGCCAGCTTCGGATATAGAGCCAGAGGTGCGTACAGGGGGTAAGAGGGTTGACCGGAAAAGGGTGCACCCCAGTACGAATCGCAGTCGAAACCATGAGTCACCAAGTGACGTCATCGAAACTCCTAGGCCCATGGTGATTGATGCTCCGGAGGCGGCACCAGAGCCGCCCCCTGAACCAATGGAGACGCTTCCATCGCATCCTTATATGCTGCGCAAGCGCAGACATACACAGGATGACGATTTTGACAGCAAGCAACTCCGGCTGGATATGAAGCGGAAACACGGGCATAGGCAGGAGGACGAAGAGGGTAACAAGCGACTCCGTATTGGCATAGTAGACTCCGCCCTTTACGATGACGTGCTATACGCTGATTTCATCAGTCGTATAAATGCCGTTATTCGGCGGCACAGCCGCCAGTAGTGTGTATTGTATCGCTATACTATAACATCGCGAATAGCCGATACGTAAAGTATCATAACAATTAAAACTAAATTCGTTCGCAAGATACAAAAATTTATTCGTTTAAATTGTGAGTTTTAGCTTTGTACCAGTAAGCATCACAGAGCGTGGAATCATGTATATGTTACGATTAAGTATGGTGGTAGCCCTAGTATGTTTAATAAACGGATTGTGTAAGACGTCTAGTGTACATAGATTACCAAACGGGGTAATGACAACTAAACCAGAGGATATATCCATTATCCGGGCTGAATGGACCGTAGTGGTGTCTATTGACCACCCTTATTTACCTCCCCAATTTCTTGAACAGTTAGTGCAGTTTCGTGCTCTGATTGTGGACATCGGTCAAAAGACTTCGTTAAGCAGTCAAGACATTTTTGGTTTACAACATCGTGTTAACAACATTAAGAAAACCGCTGTTGAGACACAACAAACTATGGTGCGTAAGGACAGTATACGACGCAAACGTGGTTTGTTTAACTTTGTCGGGGATATCGCCTCGTCTCTATTTGGTACCGCTACCTCTGGTGATATAGATGCAATTAAGGAGGTGGTTGAGGTTGCTTCAAGGAACGTAAATCGTTTGGTACATTTCTCCAACAAACTAGCCTCTCATGTGAAACTGGCATTCGTAGGCATCAATACCAACGTTAACCGTATCAACGAAATTACCACCGGCCTAGTGGAATTAACTAGGAATGTGAGCAATATATTTAAAGCGCACGCCGCCCGACAAGCCGATTTGTACGCTTTAGTACGGCTTGGGCATATTATTGACTCTGCCGAGAGTGTGGTATATAGTTACCAGAAGGCAGCAGCACGATTTCATAGACAAACTGCGTCCCTAGAGTTATGAAGACTAACCGAGGAAATATTCGGTCCCGCCGATCTGACATCAGTATCAGAACACGTCAGAGTAGGGAACCAGCTGATACGTCCGTACCAGTGGTACTACCGGAATGTGATAGTTTACCCGTGGTGGGAGAACGACAATATGTTACACTACGTGGCGACGTTGCCGTTGATCGACGATGGCAATTATATAGAGTACGGTTTGCATTCATGGCCCGAACCGTTAGCTACCGTGGGGTATTACGTGCAAATAGTGGTAGGCCGGACTAGCATTGGTCTCGATACAAAGACTGGATGGTACTTCACGACGTCTGGGTGTCGCGGTACCGGTCCTAGGGTATGTCAGGGACAGTTAGAGGTCGATAAGACCCACGTGCCCTGCATAGTGAGCCTGTTAACAAACACCACCGATGGTACGTGTAGCGTGCATCTTTCGGAATCCAACGTAACCGCTAGCAAATTATTCGCCCATAAGAAAGTAGGCGTTGTGTTGCAAACGTTCGGTGAAACAATGGATGTACACTGCGACGGACGACTGACCGACCAGTGTGTGGTGAGTAATGGAGTGTATGCACTAATGTCGGGTGAATGTGGTTATAGTGGAAAGGGCTGGTGATTCGAGCCTGTTGCGTCTTACAGTCGGACGTACACTCGGGTTAGCCTGGCCATCGACATGCTCCAATTGGATGTGACCGGAATTCTTAACCAGTCCGTGATTGTGAATCATTTGAAAATGCAACCATGTAACCATTTACAAAAGTCCAAGTATGTGCCGCTAGCACCGTTATCCATGATCGACGCAGTGGCGGTCGATGGCATTGGGGTACGCTCTTTTGTATCATATTCAACGAGTTCCTTCGTAGTTGTGTTAGTAATTGTGCTTATATTATACAAATGTGGTGTGTTATCACGCATGTGGAATGCGCTTAAATGCGAGCCACGTGCGGCCCATAAATGCAAGCCACATGCGGCCCATAGTAGTGAATCGCATAGCATTGCATCAACTGTTCAGACCCAGCAGCCCCGGAGACCTGCAGCTCTACTGGAGCCGCTGCTGCTGGCAGCCGGGTCGTCGCCTAATGCTAATGCCAGGACTGAGATCGACCCGATGGCTGCCGACTGGATAGAAATGGAGACGTACGTTAACATGGTGGATCCTAACGTGAGCATAGACCGCTTGGAGGTATCACCGTGACATTTTGGCACTAACTTTATGTGTTTCTACTGGAACAGTAATTGGTGACTATTAATAATTGTGGCACGAACTTTATCATGATACCATACTGTGTACTGTTTTGTTTAAATAGGAAAAATTCACATGATCTGTAATGATATTTGCACTGTAGGATTAAGGACTGACATTTATGGTGACGTCGTCACGATTAGATGGCGTCATTAGAACAATTGATTGTGGTGTATTATACTATTGTATTGCTTGATTGATCGTATTGTTTTCTATGTTAAGTTACGCGTGGATCGAGGTTATCGACCACGGTTTAATGATGCTATTAATGTGTTTCCGGGGGCGGTCTTTTGCGCACGATATTCTGCTACCCGGACATGTATGTTTGTATAATTATCAACCATACACTAACGAATACTACTAATGTATTTCCGAGCATTCCGCTACTCGGACAAGTATTGGTGTATAGTATATTGACCTGTATTATTGATTTCTTGACAATTGGATAAATATCTGGTGGTATCCGTTCAGGCTGCTAGTATAGATTTGGGTTGTTGATAGTCCACAACGAGTTAATTATCACTCTCTTTAGGCCTCAAGAGACGGCTAATTAACTTCGGTTGAGGGGCATGTGTAGATATGGGATTGTCTTGTGGGAAGTCATGACCCCGCTGGACATCTTATATGTACGAGTAAGTCCCGAGTAAAAATTCAAAATTCAGATGTGAATACCAGGCGAGCTAATAGACTATGTCACCATGTATATTAAGATGTACCGATCAGCGGTTACTAGCAATGATCATCATCATCTATACTTAGATGCATTACCAGCATCTTATTATTTGGATATATATTTATTATTTGGATATATATTATTAGCACTGGATAACTGGTACCGTCCATAGCGTCCTTGTAAGAGGAATACGTACATTATCAGCGTGGGATATGCATACATTGTCAGACGAGGTACACATTATCAAATTGGCAAGATGATTAGCGTCTAGCCGGAATCAGATGAAATATGACATACGGAAGCAGTTAGTTACAATGGCGATCTATATTCTCACGAAAGCTTGAGAAAATGAACCGAGAAGTAAACAATCAGGATAACGAGAATGGTAACTTGTTTACCGATCATTCGTCATTTGGACAGATTCATAAGCAGTAGCCGAAAAGTAATCACTCAAGACTAAGAAGAATGGTAACTTGTTTACCGGTCATTCGTCATTCTGACAGATTCATAGATGTTAGGTACACAAATCGAAACTTGTCATCAAACCTATCATTCGTCACTCTGACAGATTCATGGATGTTGGGTACACAAATCAAAACTTGTCATCAAACCCATCATTCGTCATTCTGACAGATTCATGGATGTTGGGTACACAAATCGATACTTGGTATCAAACCGACCATTCGTCATTCGGACAGATTCATAGGCGCAGATACACAAATCGAGACTTGTTGTCAAACAAGATAAGTCATTCTGTCATAAAAGGCAGCTGGAATTTTAGAGAACAACAAGATATAAAAAACTAAGATTGTATATAAGCGGGACTTTAACTTTCAGTCTGGGGGTTCGGTCCGGTCTCTAACGTTGAAGGTTCAGAAAAAGATTGGTCTGAAGAAAGCCTAGCCTCGAGTCCGCATAGTTCCGTGGAACTGATTTTGTCGAGATTCAAATGAATTCTTGGTGAATGGCTTTAAGTAGCCAAGAACAGTATTTGACGAAACTGCCTAGCGAATCGTGAAACGCAACTTTTAAATGATAGAATAACCAGTATTCGTATCGCGTAGATATCGGTTGTTTCTGTAGTCATTGGTGGCAGTATAAGTCACCCAAAGTAGTCGGGCTAGTATAAGTACAATATTAATTATTTAACATCGCTGGTGGCAGTATAAGCCACTTATATTTACTTAGAGTTTTATTTTAGCTTCTATCGTGACAGCATAAGTCACACATATTCATGGTCATATCAGACAGTCAAACTTCAGAGAATATATTATCACTTCGATATCCTCGAAGCAAGAGTTTGGGTTATTTATTGTCCAGTCTGGAAGCGACGGAAGACCACCGTCCCCGAGCCACCATCTTTTACCCGAGTCAGATCAGGCCCAGATTATCGAGTATAAATATCGTCACCATCACCGTCGACGAGGCGAGCAGATAATCGTGCTACTGCATCTTTGATAAGAGGTTGTCGCAGCAACCGTTACATCATATTCTTATCAGAGGTGTGGTAGATATATTTCTAAATTAGACCCGAAGATCGAAAATCTTCAATATGTACATCCCCGGGTCAAAGACCACATTCTTTAATGGTGATCCATATGGATCAATATATATATATATATATATATATATATATATATATATATATATATATATATATATATATATATATATATATATATATATATATATATATATATATATATATATGTACTGAGCCAAAAAAGTTTAGCAACAGTGAAGTTTGGTTTGTTGTATTAAAACTATGCGTCCATTTATAACCAAATCTGCAGGCCTGTTTCGTCAATGTAATGTCTCGCTGATCATGAAGAAATGCAAATCATTTCTTGCATTTCTCGGCCGCACGCTTACTGAATGTGAAAATGCATTTTTCATGCACTGGCCCATATAGCAAAAGCAAATAACGAACGTTAACGGAAAATGCTTAAAAGTTTACCCTACCGAACATGGGCCGCCGCCCAGGGCTAATCGAAAATCAGCGCCATGAAGCAATAGGAAGACTCGCTGCTGGGCAGAGCGTTCGCGCTGTTGCTCGACATTTGAATGTTCATGCCTTAACCAATTCCCGTCTCCGCCAACGTGAGCAGGAAACTGGACATGTTAATGACCGACCATGATCTGGCAGACCGAGAGCAGCAACACCACGAGAAGACCGCTACTTAGTGATGTCATCACGACGTCACAGGTTTGAGACTGCACCGCGGATGTCCCATAATTTGCACATCGCTACCGGCACTACAGTGCATGCACAAACTGTGCGAAACAGACTCCATGCTGCTGGACTGCATGGCCGTCGTCCACTTGTTGCTGTTCCGCTTACAGAGCGTCACATCGAGAATTGGTTTGCATGGGCAAGAACTCATCAGCGATGACGTGCTCAACAATGGAGCCACGTTTTGTTCAGTGATGCGTCGAGGTTTTGTGTGGATGTGGCGGATGGTATGCAACGGGTTTGGCGACGTTTAGGAGAACGGTATAATGCAGCCAACATCATTCAGCATGACAGATTCGGTGGCGGCAGTGTCATGGTGTGGGCTGGAATCCATGAAAATGGCAAAACAGGTCTTATTGTGATTTGCAGAAATTTAACGGCCCAACATTACTGTCAAGAAGTTGTCGCCCCTGTTGTCATCCCTTTTATGCGGCATCATGCAGACTTTATGTTCCAGCAAGACAACGCCCGTCCTCATTCAGCTAGGGTCACCAAGTGATTTCCTTGAGACTAACAACGTTCCAGTGTTGGACTGGCCAGCACGATCACCGGACCTGTCTCCTATCGAACATGTATGGGACATTCTTGGCTGTATGGTGCATGGGAACCAGCCACATCTTCACAACGTGCGAGAGTTGGAAGCTGCACTGCTCCAGGAATGGGATGTGATTCCTCTTCATGACATCAGGTGCTTAATTCTAAGCATGAGAAAGCGATGTATGGTGGTGGCTAATGCGCGCGGAGGTCACAACTGGTATTGACAGCCCAGTGTCATTATTTAAATTTGACCCTTCCGTTGAATGATGCCGTGTTAAAGGCGCGATGCTAGCATTACATTAACAAGAGACTGTTGTTCAAATTGGAAAATGACCAATCAATTAAATAATATATTTGAATCAATTTATTGTTTTTGTTAAATAACATTTATACAGTAATATTCTCAGTGTTGCTAAACTTTTTTGGTTCAGTATATATATATATATATATATATATATATATATATATATATATATATATATATATATATATATATATATATATATATATATATATATATTTGCAGCGGAAATACAGTTGCTGTTGCAAATATCATCATAATATTATACATGTAGTATGGTATTAATTACTGCGATGAATTGATGCATCACGGCTTGCTACAGCCATGGTGGTGGGTGTGGTAATGTTCACCCTTATCACCCTGTTCTCATCAACTGGGTAACAAATTTGGAATGCAAACAAGTGTTTATTCTGAGGATCAATGCTAGCTCAATTTATTGCTCTCCTCTGATTACCCTAGGACATCATCAACTTATATAGCAAGATTAATAGAACAAATATATGTTATTGTGTTTGAGATGAAGACAATTTATTACAAGGGTTGGTCTAATACGTTTCTATTGTCTCTTTTTTAATATTTCGTTTATATGATTGTTGGGTAATGATTTGTGTGCAGATGTTTGTGTATGTGTTATTCCATAGTTTAATGGCTTGTGTGGTGGGTTTTTTCCTTGACCTTTCTGTAAGACAGAAAGTTAGCAGCAGTGCCGGAAGTTAGTTAGCATTGATTATCAGGGATCCCATACATTGAGTACAAATGTACTACACATCAGTATCCGCCAAGTATGGAATCCCTGACAATTTTCTTAAAGGATTTTCTATTTAAGATTTGTTTCCGTATATTTGTGCTGGTGCTGTTCCATAATTTTGTCGCTGTTATTGTAATTCATTGCACTTCTGTTTCTGTTCTTGTGAATTGTGTATGTTGGTTATGTTTATTTATTGTATTGTGTATGTGAATGTTATAGTATCTTCAGTGTTGTATTTGTAATTATGACTTGAAGTATTTAACTTTAAATACAAACATTTATTTTCAGACGGCAAGCAGGTGTTATTGTTTACTTCCCCGGTTTTAATCACTGATATCTTTTATATACTAGACCGTTATTGGATAATTACAATAGAGTTAAATAGATATATTACTAATTCAATAACATCACAGATGTCAGTGTTGAATGTAAAGTTGGAGGCTATGGTTTGTGGCAATGCACTGTAGTGAAAGTCTCTTACAATATTATACATCTGTAGTTTGCCTATGTCTTTGAGTTTGAGTAGTTTCACTGATTTGAACATATTCTGGCCCACTGCTTGTTTAATAAAAGTTTTTATTCATTTTTTCTGAAGATTTTGAAGTTTAATTGTTGGTTGGTTCTTGTGCGCTACAGTACAGATAGCATTGCAGTAGGTAAGATGTGGGAGGACAATTGTACAATATAGAGTTTTAACAGTGTCTGGTGTCATGTATGGCTTTGGTTTTAATCTTTGAATGTGGAATAATCTGGGTTGAAATTGCACTAGCAGGAGATAAAACACCACTCTTAGGAAGTTTCAATAGGAACCCACCAGTTAACATCGATAGACTACATGGTCTACGTGCTTCACTCGACAAGGTAGAACATGCATATCCATCGTCCATAATATATCTCAGAGGAGACTTCAATCTGGGATTTATTGACTGGGATACACACCTCAGTGCCAGGAGATCCTAAGCGTGCACACTCAGAGCTACTGGTTGATTCCCTCTTTAGTAGATCACTTGAATAAGTAAACAGATATGCAACAAGAGGCAACAATCTCCTAGACCTATTAATTACCACACATCCAAGCCTAGTTACAAAGACATTTACCGCACCACCATTTGCAGATCATGACATCTTAGTAGTTGATGTAATGACATGACCAAAGATCCTGAAGCAACCACCTAGAAAGATATTTCAGTAAAGTAAGGCAAACTGGTAAGCTATCAATAAAGATATTGAAGACCTGCAGAACTACTTCAACCATATCACATCAAACTACAGTGCTGAAGAGAATTGGCAGCTCTTTAAGGATACCATCACTATGGCAATGTCTAAAACATACCACAAAAGGAGTTGGGAAGGCACCAGAATGTTCCCTGGATAACACAAAACATCAAGAAACTTGTTAAGCAGAAACACTGAGCTTACAACACAGCACGAAGAACAGGCGAAGACAGGGACAAAGAGAAATTTAAGAAGCTATGCAGGAAGATACATCTCATGCTATGACAATCATACCAAAATTACATCCAAAACATACTGGACCCAGAAAATGATCAGAGTGGCAAAAAGTTTTGGCATTACATCAAAAACAGACGACAAGATAATATAGGAATCATTACCATGAAATTCAACGTATCCAAGTGTAATTTCATCAAACTCACCAACGAAGATCATGCCTCACCACACACTACACAATGAGTGGGGAAAGGTTGGAGGAATGTAAATCTGCACCATACCTCGACGTTCAACTAACACACAACCTAAAATGGCACAATCAGATATCTAAATCAACATCATTTGCAAACCGAGTGCTTGGATTCCTAACAAGAAATCTAAGATCATGCTCAACATCCGTCAAAGAACGTGCCTTTCAACTGCTGTCCAGACCAAAAATTGAATACACTACAGAAGAGGGAGATCCACCAACATGTGACCTGAAAAAACAACTTGAAGCCGTACAACAGAAGGCTGCAAGGTTTGTACTAGGTCGCCCAGTGTACCTCTATCTGAGGGAGAGTGTCTTAGTAATGATGAACCGACTGGGATGCGAAAGCCTTGCACAACGGCGAATGAAGGCCAATGTCATCTTCATGTACAAGATCCTGCATGGGCAAGTTGCTATACCAACAGAATACCATCCTAAGTGGGCCAACGTAAACACCCCCAGACACAGTCACCCACTGAAGCTACAGCCATATCAGACAACAGTTAGCCAGTACCATAGCTCATTTATACCGAGAACTATATCAATATGAAACAACCTGGCTGAAGAAACAATGACCATCACAGATGTAGAGATATTTAAGTCCTACATCCGTGAGATGACATTTTAAGACCAAACAAGACGATGTAAATAGTGTACATACAGTTTTTAAATGGATCAATGGACAATTTAATCTTGCGGACTGTGAAACCCAGCCATGTTTATGAGGCCTGCACCTAGGCGTGATGGCCATTAGGATTTTGCCTACTATTCGTAAAGATATAAACAGATACAGTCACTTATATGTCCCTGGTCACGTTTGTCATAACTGTCTCAATTTGCTTAGCCCATGTCAAATGTTTGTCAAAATATACTCCTAGAAATTTAGCGAATGGGGTTTCCTCTTCTTCTTGATAATGTAGGTACCACCTCTTCAAGGCACATGTCAAACAAGCGACTAAGTGTTGTTGTCTGTCTAGATAGACACGGGGCCAAGAGTCTTCCGCAGTCACAGTCTCAAACACCAGTCTAACTATTTGCTCATTTCATTAACAAGTGGATTAGATGGGTGGATCAAGAAATGTGGGCCCAACAAAGCTTGAACCATAAGGTCTGGAGTAGGATCAGTGACACCAAGATCAGGGAGGATATGGCAGAACAAATATAAATACTTATATATCATCGAGCAACCAGCAGTGAAGCAGGAAATGTGTTCTGGTTTCAGCCACATCCATACACAGCTGGCATATTGGATCACATGAATACTGGTTGGGATTGCCGTAAGACGTCTGTAGACGTAGAGTGCCAGTTAAAATCCTGGTCTTATATGTGGCTTTCTTCATTACATGAGTAGACATCGATAGAGTTGACCAGACTGGGGATATTGCTGACAGGTCAAATTGGCCACTAGGCAGATAATGCAGTGAACTAAGCTCTTTCGTTTGACATTGCTAATCTAGTAGGCTTTCAGACCAAAATAGCGGGATGACATGATTAACACATTTTTCCAATCCTCTTTTGCTAGGAGGAGCTGCACCTACCGTTCATGTACTGACGGTAGGTCATATTCCCACAAGATGCATGATATCCAGGAGAACCAATATCTGTCATCCACAGTTTTTAGTGAGAGTTGACGAAGTGTGAGTTCAAATTCCCTTCTTGTTTGGTCACTGATGACATTGTGGAAGAAAACTAGGGCTCCTCTGTGCATCTCGGCTGTTACTGGCAGTCGAAACAAGTAGGGCATAAATAGCTTGAATTGCTACATTATCAAGGAGACTCTGAAGTTACCACAAGAGCTCACGTGCAAAATGCTCTAATGAAGAACACGTCTTCTCAAAACACATCCAGATTTCTATTCCATGTAGAAGGCGAGGTTGAATATAAGTGATCCAGATCTTCTGAGACACTACTGGGATTAAGCCATTCTTGCTGTGAAAAGCCGACCCCAAAGAGCATGTAGGCTGTCTTTCTGGCTGTGGAAATATTAGCCTCAAGCCGCTGTTGTATAATGTTATGAACAGATCCCTCGATAACGCTGAGATCGGTTGCACGGTCAACAATGTCAAGTTCGTGACTGTTGAAAGTGATGGTGGTTTTACTACCACGTTAAATGATGACTTTGGTTTTTGACATTCCCATAGCATAGCGGTTGTCTGCAGCATATGCAGCAATAAGAGAAACAACTGATTGGGAATCTGGACTGTTGTACGGCTCAAGGGCGGTGACATCATCCGCTGTTGTTGGAGCCGGTACTGGAATGCTGTCAATCTTCGTATTGCTAATCTAGATTTTTGGAATGTCATTTTTTTGGTTTCTTGATGTTTGCAAATAACATAATTTGTTTTATCAACATTTAATTAGTGTTAGCTATTATAGTTATATATGTAAGGGGTCCCTCACGTCATAGACTCTGCCTTTGATGGGCCACCTATATGCACATTGTAAGCAATACTATATATAAATGAGCAAATAAAATTTACTTCAATTGAAGTCATTGTTGATCGAATTTTTACAGGATGTAATCAGTTTGGGCGAGAGGCGTTTGTCGATCACAGAGGACGCGTCTATTCTCGGAGGACACGATTTGATTACCCTGCGTAAACTGGCGAGGAATGGACCTTTCCATTTTTAGCTATGCCCCGCCCATCACTAGCTAAGCTCCACCCACACCTTACCGTGTTGGGATTGATCGATCCCCAAATGCCCTAGCTATCAATTTCCTGAAAACTATACAGGGAAGTTGTTGAATATTTTGTAACTAATTTGACTGGGTGCTGTTGCTGCCTATGGTTAATGGTAGCAACAGCGCCCAGTCAAATTAGTTTCAAAATAGTCAACAGAATAGTTATTAAATAGTAAAAGCTAACAATTTGTACAACAACGCGTAGCCCGTCTTCAAATATGCGTTCGTGACGTACTTATCGACATCATTCATGACGTCATTCATTATGATGTCATTCTACACATCGCCCAGTTCATTATGACGTCATATGATGGGTGGGTACTCTGGAGAGGTGAATTCCCTCTGCCCTTATTCCAGAAGAGAAAGAAGATATTTCTTGAACTGACTGACATTTAGCGGCGATCACAGTGAAATCATCAAAATCAGCCAATCAACGCGCGTGTTTCTCGAATAGTTCGCGGTCTCGCGGATTATCGGGCCTGTACATGTTTTGATAAAAGTTTTAACGATGTTTGCAAATTATCGGCGTCGATTGTGACCTTGCACTGTATTTTAATCAAGCATAAAAGAACTTGAGCAATCATTGCGTATGACAGATAGAGGTGTCCTAGGGCTACTTGTAAGTGTAAACACTAATTTGTACGTATTTTATCTCCAGCCGCAATCTTTCTCCCCACGAAAACTGGTGACTATAAGTATACTATGGGTACCGAAGTTCGTGAATCTAAGCAAGTAATTCACTTGTGAAAGAAAACTCTTAAACAGATCTGCGCAAGAATTTAACACAATGTGAAATAACACTTCCCAATACAGACGCAACAATTTCAGTACAAAATTTTAATTTTTAAACAAATCCCAATCATTTGAACCACAGGCCTTTGAATTTCTGTCCATCCGTCCCTCTACCACATATTCCCCCTACTATATATAATATACACAAGGTATGAAACCGTCATCTATTTTGTGTGGGCACCATTGTCAGAAAGCTGATTGGTTGGTTTGTTGTCAAAATCTGCTGACATCACGGTTCTAACTACAAACCAACCAATCAGCTTTCTGACAATGGTGCCCACAGAATGACAGATGAAGGTTTCATACCTTGTGTATATTATATATAGTAGGGGGGGATATGTGGTAGAGGGATGGATGGACGAAAATTCAAAGGCGTGTGTTTGAACTGACCCACCTCGCTAGGTTATGTGTGAAATAGCGGTACCGAATTTCGTGAATTGGTTATTATGCATCTTCAGCTGTCTGGTACATGCTTGTAAATCCTTAAATATCACTGTATTAGTTTGTTGAATGTTTCAACTGCTAATTTTGCCCGTTTTAACCGAAAAATTTGTGCTACAAATGAATGTATAAACTATAAGAGCAGTTGATACATTTGAAGAGATGAAAAAAACCCAAATGGATGCCGCTTTCGTTAGGTAGTGACGTCATATGAAATTCACAAATATTAATGAGCTGAAGAAATGAGCTAACGCTAGGGTCTTTAAAACATGTTCAGCAGGCATAAAGGAAAGAATAAAAAAAAATTCTAACGTTAAAAAAAACCATGTGTGCACTTTATGTTAATCTTAACACTTTGGTAAATGATTAATAAGCACCCACCCCTTCCTCTAGAGCCACTCCAATAAAATTTAGACGCGCTCCCGTTAATCATGCTAATCCGACGCGGCGAAAAAATGTAACCAAAGCAGGTGGTAACTTTGGATTGTAAAAATTGCTCATTTTAGGTGCTAAATAAGCGCAAGTAAGTGATCTAAGAAAGTGCATTAAGGAAGCTTGCAATTTTTATCACTACCATCAGTAATTGTATGAAAAGTTTCTTGTTTTGACCGTATTTTGCTCAACACTGTCAAAAGCTTCAGAACTGTCAATCAAAACGTGGCTACTGTGTAGATGCGTTCCATGCAACGTTACATCATAGAACGAGAGCGATAAAAACAAATTCACGAATTTCAGTATTCACGAATTTAAGCAACTCGACCATATAAGTTTTGTATGGTCCTCATTATGATTATAGTTCCGCATTCAATTTATAGCAATAATATAAGTAAATAGGACATATTTTTAAAATCTAGCGAACATATGCACTTTAAGGATCCATAGTTTTCGTAAGCGAGCTTTGCCTACAGTTATCCTGGAGCGTGTTCCTTAGCATCGTCCTATCGCATGCTCTCGCTCTCCCGCATCGAGTACTGTACTTGCAGGCTATGATATCCACACTAAGTCATGTTTCATAAATGAACTGTGAGTCTCGGCCAATGAAATTGCTCGATAAGAAATACATGATGACCTGATTGGTTACCTTCAATCCCATAAGCATAATTTTACTTCACATAGCAAGAGATCAAAGGTCTGCAAGTACGGTCACATACAGCGGAGTGATGTGAGTGGGCGTACGATGGTTCTGTAGGGAAAGCGCTCCAGACCGCTCTGCTAGATTACGGAACGAGACGTTTTGTTAGAGCGCTCTGCTATTTTGGGTAAAAATCTAAAATTTTATGAAATGTACCGGAAATTGTCAAATTGCTTGTCCTTACCACTCGGAGCGATTTCAACCAAATTTGGCTGAAAGGACCCAATAGTCGTAGGCTCCAGAACTTCCATTCAGACTTGATTCATCAATTTCTTGTTTGAAAATTTTAGATTTTATGAAAAATGTACTGGAAATTGTCAAAGTGCTTATTCTCCTTCGATGAATACTCACCATTCTGTTACTTCTGATATACAGCTGGCCTTGACAGCGGCTCTAGGATTATAGACTTAGAAAGCTTTACCGACTCCTGGGAACCGGGTACTCGGCTCCCAACTGCCGAGTGCCTGTTTACCATAGAGCTCATTCTTGTTTGCATAGCAACAAGAGCTATACATGCTTTCTGCAGGGAGAGGATTTTAGTGTCTTTTGTTAAAGAAATCTAAGTCTTTATCTGTAAAGTGATAGTTTGTGCGTTCTTGAAGGATTTAACTGGATACTATGGAGAATACCGCCGATGATAACCAGGTTGTATCATTCCTTAATATCCATAGTTAAAAGACTTAGGTCTCTAAATTTCGCTGTGTCGCATGTCCCAATTTCTGACCCCAAAGAATCTGGGACGTGTGCTAACAACGATATATGCCAGACGATCGCCTTCTTTAAACCCCAACAGCCGATCAGCAGATATGAAAATAGGTGTTTGCTACGGTATTTCTAACACGAATATCGGCTGACGTCGTTCTCAGTAGGATCCGAGCGGGTGACGTCACACCCGTGGTGCTCGGATCTTTATGTGAAGAAAATTTTTCATTAATTCGCGCATCTTGTTCTGGGTGCTGCGTTCTAAAAATGGTACCGAAAACTTTGGAATGTTCAAGTTTACGTGTTGTCACGATCTGTTTGCAATGATCAGTGGTTTCAAAATTCTTGATTAAGATGCATGGTCTGCGGTTTTACCGTGTGCTACAGCAGTTTGTTTACATTTTGTTGTTTCTTCACATATCGTTTTGGCTTTCGTTAGGAGTATAATTTATATTAATTGGTAAATATACCCCGAATGCTATGCGATATGATTCCTGGTTCCGTTATACATCCTGGAGGATCAATTATGGGTGTATTTATGGCCGCTTCGTTCTTGTCGCTATAGTCAATGCGATCTTTGCTGTGACGTTGTGGGGTGGGGTGCGGGAGGGTTTGCAGTTAATTTATGGTCAAATTATTTGAAAATTGTCTGCCTTCCATCCGTGTGTCGTTCCGCTTGCTTATTGTAGGTTTGTGCTTATTTATAGGCCAAGCCAGCCCCGCCATCATGTGACAACTGCCACAAATTCGTACGGGTCTTGTTCAAGGACCATGTGTGTTTTAGGTGTACGCCTTGTAACCTAGATGATAGGTGTAGTGTGTGTGCAGTGTGGTCCGCGGAGATGATGCTCAAGTTCCTTG
This sequence comes from Chaetoderma sp. LZ-2023a, assembly GCA_034401795.1. NCBI lineage: Eukaryota > Metazoa > Mollusca > Caudofoveata > Chaetodermatida > Chaetodermatidae > Chaetoderma > Chaetoderma sp. LZ-2023a. The sequence continues at coordinate 43,929,440 of CM067374.1, read as the reverse complement.
CCCAGAAGGATGTGGCTGGGTCTGACGCGGTGTCAGGCGGTGCGAAAGTAAATCGTGGAGCGTCCGGTTCGGCCGGTGGGGGCGCTCCACGTCCCCGGCTGGAGGTGGCGGAGATGGCACCGCCGGCGTGGTTCGGTCCGGCTCTGCAGGGTTTTCTGTATAGCCAGGGTTCGCACAAAAATGAATAGTGCTTGAATATTTCCCCATGCCTTGAAAAGTGCTTGAATTTTGTGTCAACCTTGAAAAGTACTTGAAAACGCATGAGCTGCCTTGAAAAGTGCTTGAATTTGACAAAAATGATGCACCCCCTATGGTTAACCGCGAATCACCGAAAAAAACAGTCTTGGCGTGATTAAATACCTTCCTTATAAATATATTTTAAGACCAAATTTATGTACCAAACAACAAGGACGGGAGAAAATGCGCATCAATTTTGTAACGCCGATCAACATTAAATGATCCAAATTGAATTATTACGAACGACAATATAGTCGGCTTCTTAAGTTGGCGAGCCAGCGGTTCTTGCGATGGGAGGCATCATGTTCTCGCGAGATATACGCTAATGGGAGTTTATCAAACGGGTACCCATTTTTTTAAATCAGTATAATAATCAGTTCCTATCGCGCAATGATAATACATGGATATTCCCGAGTTCCGAGTCCCCGATTCCAGAATATTTATATCCGAGTACTCGCTCTAAAATAAACTCTTCAATTGGAGGCGAATCACGTGATTTGTATTTTTTCGTGGCGCCATTTTATATCAAATTGTGGATTAATTTTGATGTGATAAACAAGCTTTATTAAAGGATACGCAATATTTAGGCGCTCAAATCAAATAATTTCACTTCCCCGGTGATGTTTTGAGGTATACATTAAACATAGGCGTAGGCGGTGGGAATTTTTACGGGAGAAATTACGTTGAATTTCCGTGGTATCAATTTTAGAAAACTTTTGGGAAAACTGTAATATAAGCCCACCCCCTTTCTCAGAGATGTTTGGTTGGAAATTGAACACCTCTTGTGTAAACTCAAGGAGATCGATCATTTGCTTCAAATTTTGTTGTTCGGAATGGGAAAATAGTCCTTGAAAATGATATATATTGTCCTTGAAAAGTGCTTAAATAGTGCTTGAATTTGATTTTCCCAAACCTGTACGAACCCTGATAGCGTTCTGCCCACGCTGGTGTCGTCACTGCTACCGAAGGTTGGGGGGGGCAGTTTCTCTCCACGCCTGGTACGGACCCTGTCCTTGGACAGGGTTCTGGACTGGTTACCGAAGGAGCCGTCTTGTACGGCCCCCTGGCTGTCCTGACGGGTTCCGTCTCTCTGCGGCCAGTGGTCCAGTAGTGGTGGCCGGTCCGTCAGGTGTGGGAGCCGTCCGCCAGGACGAGGAGGCCGAAGAGGAGAAGTTGCTGCGGCCTGTGATGCCACGGGTGGAGAATATGGAGGTCGAGTCCGTCTCGGACGGAACCATCCTCCATCTGTCTGGCTTGGCGTAAGCCAGGGCAGCGGCTCCGCCCGTGGTTGAGGCCAATCTGGTACCAGGCACCGGTCCCGTGACGGTTGGTTTGACGCCAGCCGACATGGTGACTGGTGTGCCGTGCCGGGCGTGGTACTCACCTATCTCGCCTGGTCTGGCGGTCGGACGTGGGGTGCCGTTGGCGCCCCTATTTGGCCACGGTTCCGCGTCTGCTATGGGTCCGCACGGTTTTCCGTGCGGACCTACCCCATGGACTGGTGTTCATGGGGTGGCGGCGGAACCGTTTGGTGCCGGAGTGCCTGGCATGTCAGCCACGGCTCCTTGCCGGGAGGCCGTGGCTGGCAGGTCCGTGAACGCGTCAACGGGTGACGTGTTCATGGGTGTGTCCTCCTCGGAAGTAGACTGGTCGGAGGCTCTGGCTTGGCTAGCCAGGGTTGACCCGTAAAGTGGTTTCGGCCACGACCGAGGAGGATGCGCCCCGTCCGTCAGTTGCATCGATTCGGACGGGGATTTTGCCCGCAGCCCGGATCCAGTCTGTTGGACTGGATCCACGGTTCATAGAGTTGTTGGATGCTATTTATAGCAAGCAGCTCCTGACCAAGGGCCAGCTCCCTGCGGCCTCCTGGGAGGTGTGGGCGAGGTGTCGTATTCCACGGGGGGAATACGACACATATGGTGTGGTACCGTCGGTCACCGAGGATGACCGATGGGTTCTGGGCGTTCAGAGTGCTGGAGCGGGTGGCCCCGGTCCGGCACTTGTGGATAAGTCCCAGGCACACCACGAGGAAGTCCTGTCCCTATGCGATAAGGGTGTGCGGGCAGCTATGAGTGCTGTCAACCATTCCTATCGCCTTCTTCAGTCGGTGTGGGCTGAAGCGGGGGCAGGCCACCCTGTGCCACCTGTGGCGCTTTTGTGCATCAATGATGGCTTGGTGCTGTCTATGGACGCACTGGCAAGGGTGCAAGCGCGCGTGACAAAGTCCAGGAGGCAAATGGTTCTTGACCATATGCGTCTGGCTACGGCAGTCAGCGAGCGTCTTCTTGGGACGGCCCTGACAGGGCCTAGCATCTTCGGTGGCCAGGCGCGGGCCATCTTAGAGGACACTGCCAGCATCGCGCAGAATCGGTTGGCAGTCAACCTACAACTGGAGCTAGTGCGACAAGCGCATGCACTAGGGGCTGTAGGGAAACCGCTAGCTGGCCAACCTTCGAAGAAGCAGAACAAGCAGAAGGGCAAGGCGAAAGCCAAGCCTGCTGCCACTTCTGCCTCGTCTGCGTTTTCTCAGCCGCCGCCGGCTAAGAAAGCCAGGAAGGTTGTGGAGGCCCCTACCCTCCCCAGTGTTGCTCCTGATCGCCCTAGAGGCGGGAAGGTCAAGGGTAAGGGTAAGTCCTCCAAGGGCGGAAAGAAGGGAGCGGATCGTACCTAAGGGCACGAAAGCTCCCTTCATATCCGCCTGGACCGCACCTGTGCGACAGGAACAGCGGTGCCAGTTATACCCGCTGAGCCAAGACGGAAATGGTTTTCTCTCTCTCTCGTTAAGAAAGTGGGGGGAGCGGACCGCGAGCCAGACAACCCCGTTAGACGTCGAGGCGTCTATGGTGGGTGGAAGGCTCATGCGTTTCGTCGAGGCCTGACGAGGTGTGACGTCAGATAGTCTGGTCCTGGGGTGGTTATCCCAGGGGTACATGCCGGAGTGGTGGGACTTTCCGCCGCAGAATCTGTCTTTGGCACCTGTCTGGACACCCGTACCACGGGACCCAGACAAGTTAGAAGCCGTTCAAAAGGAAGTGTCGGGTTTGCTTCTGAAGGGAGCAATAAAACCAGCGAACCAGAACATTCCGGGCTTCTATTCAAATATGTTCCTTGTCCCCAAGAGCACGGGGGGGATGGAGACCCATACTCAATCTCAGGCCATTAAATTGGTTTATCCATACGCCTCGGTTCCAGATGGAAACACCAAGATCGGTAATGGCGGGATTGAGGAAGGGAATGTGGTGTGTGTCGATCGATCTGAAAGATGCATACTTCCACATTCCTATGAACCGGAGTTGGCACAGGTTTCTGAGATTTGCGTTTCAGAATCAAGTATGGGAGTTTACTGTTCACCCATTTGGCTTGTCGACAGCTCCGAGGGTTTTCACAAGAGTGGTCCTTGCGGTGACAGCATTTCTCAGAAAAGAGAACGTGGCGCTACACACCTACATAGACGACTGGCTGCTCAAGGCAGACTCTGCAGCCAGGTTGAACGTGGATACTGCTCTGACTCTGAAGTTACTTTCAGATCCAGACTGGATAGTCAACAAGGAGAAATCCGAGTTGACACCCACTCGACATTTCGTTTATTTGGGGATGCGATTCGATCTCGTTTAGGGCAGGGTTTACCCGTCAAAGCCCAGAGTGGCGTCTCTGTTAGCCATCCTCAAGAGTTTTCGAGTGGGAAACCACATTCAGGCGAGGCGGTTTCTTCAGATGCTGGGCATGATGGTCTCCATGGAGCAAGTTACCCAAGATTCCGAACATAATCTCCCAGGCCAAGGGACGCTTCCTACACGAGCATCCCGAAATGTTCAAATTGACTGCGTGGATGTTATCAAACAACGTTCCATGTCGGAAGGCTTTTCTCGACAAGTTGCAGATTTCATCGCAGCTGCGAGAAGGAGGTCAACCTTCAAGTCATATAACAACAAGGTTAACAGATTTGCAGACTGGTGTGAAGAAAAGGGTATTGATACCTTTCAATCCACTATTCAGCAAATAGCAGACTTTCCCTGTGAGCTGTTCTTTTCAGGACTAGCTCCTGTCACAATTGCTGGATACAAGTCAGCTTTGGCATCAGTTATCCCTTGTCTAGCCAACAGGGATAGTCCAGAGGTGGCCCAGTTGAATGTGATGGTGAAGGGAATGAGCAATCTCCGACCGAGACAACCGGTAGTCATTCCAGCCTGGAGTCTATCTTTAGTGCTTAATGTACTGGCCAACCACCCTTTCTAACCTTTGCATTCGGCTAGTCTAAAGCATTTGACTCTAAAGGCGGTCTTTCTATTGGCAGTTTCCTCAGCTAGAAGGCGCAGTGTGATCCATGCACTTTCAGAAGAGAGGGACCGATTTATTGTCTCCGGAGAGGGTCTGCGTCTTCTGCCAAGAGCAGAGTTTATGTCAAAGATTCAATCTGAGATATCCCGGCAAACCGATCGTTATACCGAAACTAAGTAGGTTTGATCGTGATGCCAGTGTCTGGTGCCCAGTCCGTGCTTTGACTAAGTACAAAACGGACAGACTCGTTACGGTCGAATGATAGACATCTGTGGATCTGCCATAAGGAGCCATATGGCGCCGCATCCGCGGATTCTATCTCTCGTTGGGTAGTCGAATGCATTCAGACTACCCGTGAGATTACGACTGGGCACCAGGTGCAATGCGCAAGGGCACGATGTTAGAGGAATAGCCGCCTCTTCCGCCCTTCTACAATGGTGTTCCGTTAGAGGACATCATGGCTGTTGCACAATGGCACTGTGAGTCCTCTTTCGCGGATTACTATATGAGGGATGTGTCAGACTCCGTGAATCCACTTGCTTTAGCTGTTTTGAAACGATAGTTATACGACCACACTGCTCTTCTCCCTTTTTTGGCATTTGTTAGAAAGAATTAAGAAGCAGACATGGTCGAGCGAGAGGATGGTAACCAGATTGTGTCACTGATGGCCGGACAAGTGAATGCTTGGAGGCGCCACGTCTGGAATCCATATATCATGAGGTAATTAAAGATTGAGAGTTTTTTGTATTATGTCTATATATCATGTTCATTCATCTTATATATTCATGCTCATTCCCAGGCTAATAATATATATGCATGCAAAGAGCAGTTAACCCTCTTGGCATATTTGTGTTTTCAGGCGAGATGCATGTTCGTGAGTTCTCTCCCTTAGGAGAAAAAAAAAGGGGGGGGGGTCAGCGATGCGAATGTGATTCGGTTCCATTAACGTGATGGTCCTTTTAGGTCTCTTTTAATCAAGTTTAAGTCTAGCTCTTTCTCCAAGGGGCTAAAGTAGCAGTTATGGCTTGCCCCTTCCCACTAGGTTACTGACCAAATCTGGTGTATATCAGAAGTAATAGAATGGTGTGTATTGATCAAAGGAGAATGAAGGAAATTTCAATTTCCCTTTCTCCGAGATATAACAATACTCACCATTCTATTACGGACCCAGCCTCCCAGCCCCACGGAGGCAAGCCATGGGTTTCTCTTGTTTGGTGGCTATGCAAACAATATGAGCTTCATGGCAGACGGGTACTCGGCAGTTGGGAGCCGAGTACCCGGTTCCAGGAGTCGGTAAAGCTTACTAGGTCTATAGTCCTAGAGCCAGCTGTATATCAGAAGTAATAGAATGGTGAGTATTGTTAGATCTCGGAGAAAGGGAAATTGAAATTTCCTTCATTCTCAAGAACCACTGGGCCGATTTCAATTATATTTAGCAGGAAACATCCATAGGACATAGAGATCTAATTTTGTTCAAACGAAGCGGATCGGTCAAAATCCAAGATGGCCACCGGCCAAAATGCCAGATTTTTAGACCCACTCTAAAAAATCTCCGAAACCGCTGGAGGAATTGATTCAAAACTCATAACATCATCTATGGCAACGTTAGACCCAAGTTTATTCAAGGCAACCTGATTGGCCTATTTGCATGGCGGCCATCTTGGATGACGTAGTTTTCGCAAAAACGACTTCTCCCGAACTGCTGACGGGATAGCGCTGAAATTTGGTAAATATGCTTTGGAACCAAGGGCCATTCAAATTTGTTCAAAGGAAGTTTGTACGTTAAAAAACATGGCCGGCATCAACCAATCAAAATTTAGCTTTTTGTCATATTGGCTTTTTTGTATTTGATGTATTTTGATGGCAAGAATTGCTGTATATATATCTGCTTATCAGGGTGCCGAGTTCAAATATGCCACTTTCGAGACTGTTGGATAAACGGTTTGACTGCCATCTTGGTTTGTTTTCCTGCCATAGGCTCCCATAGTAAAGCAATGGGCCCATAGTAAAGCAATGGGGAATTCTTTAAACAACTTCTCAAGAACCACTGGGCCGATTTCTATTATATTTGGCAGAATGCAGCCTTAGAGCATAAAGGTCTAAGTTTGTTCAAACGAAGCCGATCGGCCAAAATCCAAGCCAATTTTTAGAAATGTCTAAAAATCTCCAAAACGGCATGGGGGTTAATTCAAAACTCATGAAAGATCATCTAATGCAGGAGGAGAACCAATTTTTTCAAGAGAACCTGATTGGTCCATTGGCTTGGCAGTCATCTTGGATGACCTAGTTTTCCTGAAAACAACTTCGTATCCAGAATCGTTGAACGGATTGGGTTGAACGGATTGGGCCGAAATTTGGGAGATATATATATAATAAGGGCCATTAAGTTTTGTTCAAAAGTAGTTGATACATAAAGAAACATGGCTTCTGTTTTCTTGTTATAATTATGCTCGACTCTGTAGGGTTTTACTTATTGTTGACGGCCTTTCTGATTGAAATGCCTATGATGCAGGTGAGCGATACAGGCCCCTTGGGCCTCTTGTTTAGTATACTTATTCATTGTAAACAGACAATAGACTCATTCCAATTTGAAAATCTAATTAGATTATTGATAGCATTTTCATAATTTAGAAGTTGTAGTAGCTTCCTTGCACTTCTCCTGGACTGCCCTAGCCGAGGCGTGGGGCTGATACAGGTCAAGTGGGTGTTGCCTCCCTTTTGACAACCCTTGTAATTTATGCCGACAAATGAGTGGAGTGGGGGTGGAGCACGGTCTAGACCATGGAAGTTTTGGCACTCTATGAGTCAGATAGCAGAACCCAAGCGTATGCTAGTGTTCTCAGTCTCTTCACACCCTTCTCTTTGGCTGGTAGATGAGAGCTGTTTCGAGCCTCACCTCCGCCCACTGGAATTCCTGGCTGTCGAAATCCTGTCATAATAGTACATCTGGTAAGTATTATTCGATGTAGAATCAAAAATGCATCTGCTTTTGTTTCTACGAGAATTATTAATGTTTACAAGATGTACTATGGCCTTCCTCACACGCTGAAGTGAGGCTGAGCTCCTTTCACTGTTTGTCAAGACAAACATATGACGAATCTGATTGTTCTCGGGAATTGACTCGGTACCTGGAGGCTAATGGTAATTCCTGGACACAGTATGGGCAGGACCGTGCAGAGTTGTAATAGATAATAGACATTATCATAATAGTACATCTGGTAAATATTAATAATTCTCATAGAAACAAAAGCGGATGATTTTTTTAATCAGGTTTATGTTTCAGGGCCACAGGGCTGTACATATCTTTGGTCAGATACTAGCCCCACACACATGGTGATAGAATGTTTGTTATCAGGGCAATAGCGAAATATTTGGCTACTTTGGCATCATCACCAAGTAATTATTATTGCTGTCCCTGCTAAGTTTTCATCAGTTACTCAATGGCTGATTTAATCGAGAAAATTGTAGATTGTGGCAGGAGCCGCAGAGGCAAGAATACATACATGTATGTTTCTCCTTCGATCAATACTCACCATTCTGTTACTTCTGATATACAGCTGGCCTTGACAGCGGCTCTAGGATTATAGACTTAGAAAGCTTTACCGACTCCTGGGAACCGGGTACCCGGCTCCCAACTGCCGAGTACCCGTTTACCATAGAGCTCATTCTTGTTTGCATAGCAACAAGAGCAATACATGCTTTTTGCATTAGGGATTTTAGTGTTTTAAATAATCTAAGTTTAATCGGTGATAGTTTGTGTGTTCTGAAAGGATTAACTAAGGACTATGGAGAATACCGCCCAAGACAACCAGGTTGTATTGTTCTTTATTATCCATAGTTAAAAGACTTAGGTCTCTAAATTTCGTTGTGTCGCATGTTCCAATTTCTGACCCCATAGAATCTGGGACGTGTGCTAACAACGATATATGCCAGACGATCGCCTTCTTTAACCCCAACAGGCGATCGGCAGATATGAAAATAGGTGTTTGCTACGGTATTTCTAACACGAATATCGGCTGACGTCGTTCTCCGTAGAATCCGAGCGAGTGACGTCACACCCGGTCACTCGGATGTTTATGTGAAGAAAAAATTTTTTCATTAATTCGCGCATCTTATTCTGGGTGCTGCGTACTAAAAATGGTACCGGAAACTTTAGAATGATCAAGTTTACGTGCGATCACGATCGGTTTGCAATGATCGGTGGTTTCAAAATTCTTGAGTAGATGTGTGGTCTGCGGTTTTACCATGTGAGACAGCAGTTTGTTATACATTTTGTTGTTTTCTTCACATATCGTGCTGCTTTCGTTAGGAGTATAATTTATATTGATTAGTAAATATACCCTGAATGCTATGCGATATGATTCCTGGAGCCGTTACACATCCTGGAGGATCTATTATGGGTGTGTTGTGCCCGCCGCGTACTTGTCGTCATAATCAATGCGATCGTTGTTGTAACGTGGCGGGCTGGGGTGCGGGGAGGTTACGGTTAATTTATGAGTCAAAATATTTGAAAATTAATTGTCTGCCTTCCATCCGGGTCTCGTTCCGCTTGTTTATTGTAGGTTTGTGCTTATTTTATAGGCCAAGCCAGCCCCGCCATCATGTGACGACTGCCATAAGTTTGTCCGTGTAATGTTCAAGGACCATGTCTGTTTTAGGTGTTCCCTGTGTAATATAGATCATAGGTGTAATGTTTGTGCAGTGTGGTCCGTCGAAATGATGGTTAAGTTCCTTGCCCAGAAGGACTTGGCTGGGTCTGACGCGGGGTCAGGCGGTCCGAAAGGAAATCGTGGAGCGCCCGGTTCGGCCGGTGGGGGTGCTCCACGTCCCCAGCTGGAGGTGGCGGAGATGGCACCGCCGGCGTGGTTTGGTCCGGCTATGCAGGGTTTTCTGCATAGCGTTCTGCCCACGCTGGTGTCGTCCCTGCTACCAAAGGTTGGGGGGCAGTTTCTCCCCATGCCTGGTACGGATCCTGTCCTCGGACAGGATTCTGGACTGGTTACCGAGGGGGCCGTCTCGTACGGGTCCCGTCTGGCTTCGGCCAGACGGGTTCTGTCTCTCTGCAGCCACCTCCGGGTGGTCCAGTAGCGGTGGCCGGTCCGTCAGGTGTGGGAGCCGTCCGCCAGGACGGCTCCACGGTTGACTCGTCTAGTGACGGCTCTTCGGAGTCTGAAGACGAGGAGGCAGAGGAGGAGAGGTTGCTGCGGCCCGTGAAGCCGCAGGTGGAGAATATGGAGGTTGATTCCGTCCTGGACGGAACCGGCCTCCATTTGTCTGGTTTGGCGCGAGCCAGGTCAGCGGCTCCGCCTGCGGCTGAGGCCAATCCGTTACCTTGCACTGGTTCCGCGCGGCTTGGTTTGTCACCAGCCGTCAGGGGAACGGGTGTGCCGGGCCAGGCGTGGTACTCACCTATCTCGCCTGGTCCGGCAGCCGGACGTGGGGTGTCGTTGGCGCCCGTGTCCGGCTATGGTTCCGCGACTGTTACGGGTCCGTACGGTTTTCCGTGCGGACCTACCCCATGGACAGGAGTGTTTCATGGGGTGGCGGCGGAACCGTGTGGTAGCGGAGTGCCTGGCGTGTCAGCCGTGGCTCCTTGCCGGGAGGCCGTGGCTGGCAGACCCGTGAGCACGTCAACGGGTGACGTGTTTGCGGGGGTATCTTCTTCGGAGGTAGATTGGTCAGATGCTCTGGCGTGGCTAGCCAGAGTTGACCCGTCTGTGGTTTCGGCCACGGCCGATGAAGATGTGCCCCGTCCGTCGGTTGCGTCGATTAGGACGGGGATTTTGCCCGCGGCCCGGATCCAGTCAGTGGGACTGGATCCACGGTTCATTGATTTGTTGGATGCTATTTATAGCAAACAACTAATGACCAAGGGTCAGCTCCCTGCGGCCTCCAGGGAGGTGCGGGCAAGATGTCGTATTCTGCGGGGTGAATACGACAGGTATGGTGTAGTCCCGTCGGTCACGGAGGATGACCGATGGGTACTGGGCGTCCAGAGTGCCGGGTCGGGTGGTCCCGGTCCGGCACTAGTGGATAAGTCCCAGGTACACCAGGAAGAAGTCCTGGCCCTATGCGATGAGGGTGTGAGGGCAGCGATGAGCGCTGTCAATCACTCTTATCGTCTCCTTCAGTCGGTGTGGGCTGAAGCGGGGGCAGGCCACCCTGTGGCGCTATCGTGTGTTAATGACGGCTTGGTGCTGTCTATGGACGCATTGGCAAGGGTGCAAGCGCGAGTGACGAAGTCCAGGAGGCAAATGGTCATTGACCATATGCGTCCGGCTATGGCAGTCAGGGAACGTCTTCTTGGGACGCCCCTGACAGGGCCTAGCATCTTTGGTGGCCAAGCGCGGGCCATCTTAGAGGACACCGCCAGTATCGCGCAGAATCGGTTAGCGGTAAATCTACAGCTAGAGCTAGTGCGGCAAGCGCACGCACTAGGGGCTGTGGGCAAACCGCTAACGGGACAGCCTTCAAAGAAACAGAAGAAGCATAAGAGCAAGGCGAAAGCCAGGCCTGTTGCGACTTCTGTTTCGGCTGGGTTCTCGGAGCCGCTGCCGGCGAAGAAACCCAGGAAGGTTGTAGAGGCGCCTACCCTCCCCAATGTTGCTCCTGACCGCCCTAGAGGTGGGAAGGGGAAGGGTAAGGGTAAGGCCTCAAAGGGCGGACAGAAGGGGCCGAAGCGTACCTGAGGGTACGCAAGCTCCCTTCATATCCGCCTGGACCGCACCTGTGCGACAGGAACAGCGGTGCCAGTTATACCCGTCGTGCCTAGAACGAAATGGTTCTCACTCTCTCTCGTTAAGAAAGACGGGGGGGCGGACTGCGAGCCGGACAACCCCGTTAGACGTCGAGGCGTCTGTGGTGGGTGGAAGGCTCATGCATTTCGTCGAGGCCTGGCGAGGTGTGACGTCAGACAGTCTGGTCCTGGGATGGTTATCCCAGGGTTACATGCCGGAGTGGTGGGACTTTCCGCCACAAAATCTGTCTTTGGCACCTGTCTGGACACCCGTACCAAGGGAGCCAGACAAGTTAGAAGCCGTTCAAAAGGAAGTGTCGGGTTTGCTTCTGAAGGGAGCAATAAAACCAGCAAACCGGAACACTCCAGGCTTCTATTCAAACATGTTCCTTGTCCCCAAGATCATAGGGGGATGGAGACCCATACTCAATCTCAGGCCATTAAATTGGTTTATCCATACGCCTCGGTTCCAGATGGAAACGCCGAGGTCGGTAATGGCGGGATTGAGGAAAGGAATGTGGTGTGTATCGATCGATCTGAAAGATGCATATTTCCACATTCCGATGAATCGGAGTTGGCACAGGTTTCTGAGATTTGCGTTTCAGAATCAAGTATGGGAGTTTACAGTTCTCCCGTTTGGCCTGTCGACAGCTCCGAGGGTTTTCACAAGAGTGGTCCTTGCGGTGACAGCGTTTCTCAGAAAAGAGAACGTGACGCTACACACCTACATAGACGACTGGCTGCTCAAGGCAGACTCGGCAGCCAGGTTGAACGTGGATACTGCTCTGACTCTGAAGTTACTTTCAGATCTAGGCTGGATAGTCAACGAGGAGAAATCCGAGTTAACGCCCACTCAACATTTCGTTTATTTGGGGATGCGATTCGACCTCGAGGAGGGCAGGGTTTACCCATCAGAGCCCAGAGTGGTGTCTCTGTTAGCCATCCTCAGGAGTTTTCGAGTGGGAAACCACATTCAGGCGAGGTGGTTCCTTCAGATGCTGGGCATGATGGTCTCCATGGAGCAGGTTATCCCGTACGCTGCTCTAATGCGAAGACCTATCCACTTGTATCTGATGTCTCTGTGGAAACAGAGAACAGAACCCCTGTCAAAACTGGTGCCAGTTTTGGAGCCGATAATATCGCATCTTCTATGGTGGAAACAGCGTCAGAATCTCCTAATAGGGGTTTCGCTGCACCTACCCCACCCCCAGCTGTCCGTTTACACGGATGCATCGCTGGAGGGGTGGGGTGCCTGCCTGGGAGAACACCAGGTCTCGGGCACATGGACTCTCCCGGAGAGTCAGCTGCATATCAATCTGTTGGAAATGATGGCAGTGGAACTGGCGTTGGAAGAGTTCCTTCCGATGATCAGGGGCAAGGTGATATTGATACGGTCGGACAATTCGACAGTATTATCATATATAAATCGCCAAGGCGGGACCAGGTCGCCCACCCTGTGCATCAGGGTGTGGCACTTGATTCAATGGTGCAGGAATTACTCGGTTGTTTTGAAAGCAGCTCATATTCCTGGCCGATTGAACATTCTGGCGGATGCTTTGTCTCGCAGACAGAGAATCTTGCCAACAGAATGGTCCCTCAACCCTCCAGTTCTACGACGGATCTTCGAGCATTGGGGCAAACCCAACGTGGACTTGTTCGCCACAAAGGAAAATGCTCAAATCATGACATATGTCTCGCCGATTCCAGATCCAAATGCCGTCGATACAGACGCTCTGGCGATAAGCTGGAGAGGGATGCACGCGTACGCGTACCCACCCACCATTCTTCTACCGAAGGTATTGGTGAAGGTCAGGGAGGAACCGTGTCTGGTCCTGCTAATAGCGCCGTATTGGCCGAGCAGGGCGTGGTTCACGGATCTTCTAGATCTGCTGGTGGAAAATCCTGTGCAGTTGCCCGAGATTCCGAACATAATCTCCCAGGCCAAGGGACGCTTCCTACACGAGCGTCCCGAAATGTTCAAATTGACTGCGTGGATGTTGTCAAACAACGTTCCACGTCGGAAGGCTTTTCTCGACAGGCTGCTGATTTCATCGCGGCTGCGAGAAGGAGGTCAACCTTCAAGTCATATAACAACAAGGTTAACAGATTTGCAGACTGGTGTGAAGAAAAGGGTATTGATACCTTTCAATCCACTATTCAGCAAATAGCAGACTTTCTCTGTGAGCTGTTCTTTGCAGGACTAGCTCCCGTCACAATTGCTGGATACAAGTCAGCTTTGGCATCAGTTATCCCTTGTCTAGCCAACAGGGATAGTCCAGAGGTGGCCCAGTTAAATGTGATGTTGAAGGGAATGAGGAATCTCCGCCCGAGACAACCGGTAGTCATTCCAGCCTGGAGTCTATCTTTAGTGCTTAATGTACTGGCCAAGCACCCTTTCGAACCGTTGCGTTCGGCTAGTCTAAAGCATTTGACTCTAAAGGCAGTCTTTCTATTGGCAGCTTCCTCAGCTAGAAGGCGCAGTGAGATCCATGCGCTTTCGGCAGAGAGGAACCGATTTATTGTTTCTGGAGAAGGTCTGCGTCTTCTGCCAAGAGCAGAGTTTATGTCAAAGAACCAATCTTTGAGATATCCCGGCAAACCGAACATTATACCGAAGTTAACCAGGTTTGATCGTGATGCCAGTGTCTGGTGCCTGGTCCGTGCTTTGACTAAGTACAAGAAACGGACTGACTCGTTACGGTCGAACGATAGACATCTGTGGATCTGCCATAAAAAGCCTTATGGCGCCGCATCCATGGATACTATATCTCGTTGGGTGGTCGAATGCATTCAGACTACTCACGAGATGGCGACTGGGCACCAGGTGCAGGGCGTAAGGGCACACGATGTTAGAGGAATAGCCGCCTCGACCGCCCTTTACAATGGTGTTCCGTTAGAGGACATCATGGCCGTTGCACAATGGCACTGTGAGTCCTCATTTACGGATTACTATATGAGGGATGTGTTAGACTCAGCCAATCCACTCGCTTTAGCTGTTTTGAAACGATAGTTAGTGACCACACTGCTTTTCCCCTTTTTTCACTTTGGTAAGAAAAGAACCTAAAGCAGGCATGGTCAAGCGAGAGGATGTCAACCAGATTGTGTCACTGATGGCCGAACCGGTGAATGGTTGGAGGCGGTACGTCTGAAGTCCTGTTATCATAAGGTAATTCAACAAGTGAGAGTTTTTTGTATTATGTATATGTACCATGTTCATTCATCTTATATGTTCATGCTCATTCCCAGGCTAATACAAGCGATATGCAGGGAGTAGTTAACCCTCTTGGCATATTGGTGTTTTCAGGCGAGATACATGTTCGTTAGTTCTCTCCCTTTTCTTAGGAGGAAAAAGGGGGGGGGGGCTGTGACGCGAATGTGATTCGGTTCCGTGAACTTGACGGTCCTTTTAGGTCTCCGTTAGTCAAGTTTGAAGTCTAAAATCTTTCTCCAAGGGGCAAAATTAGCATGTATGGCTTGCCCCTTCCCACCAGGTTACTGATCAAATCTGGTGTATATCAGAAGTAACAGAATGGTGAGTATTGATCGAAGGAGAATGCAGGAAATGTCAATTTCCCTTTCTCCGAGATCTAACAATACTCACCATTCTGTTACGGACCCAGCCTCCCAGCCCCACGGAGGCAAGCCATAGTTTTCTCTTGTTTGGTGGCTATGCAAACAAGAATGAGCTCTATGGTAAACGGGCACTCGGCAGTTGGGAGCCGAGTACCCGGTTCCCAGGAGTCGGTAAAGCTTTCTAAGTCTATAATCCTAGAGCCGCTGTCAAGGCCAGCTGTATATCAGAAGTAACAGAATGGTGAGTATTGTTAGATCTCGGAGAAAGGGAAATTGACATTTCCTGCAATCTATTTCGTTTACCAGACAGAGCTGACAGTCTCTGGTCGCGAAATAGTAATAAGGTTAGAGAAGAACTATCGAATTTAAGCCAAATACACATCTTTGTTTAGAATTTTATTGCTATTGAAATAAGGTAAACGGCTAGCGCGGTCAGTAATAAGACCGAAGTGAGATGTCGAAGCATCCGGTGGCCAGAAAATGTTTCATTACAGAGGTATCCCCTTTAAAAATCTTGAAGCCGTTGCATAACGTTAGAATTTATGACTGCATTGCCAATCATTTCTTGTCAACGCAACTCCTACACTACAGTTTAGATACGATTCTTTTGAAACTTGGTAACTTTTATCAATACCATGTGCAAGTGCTATTTGTATAGCTGTATGTCCATCCATTTGTCCAGAATGTTTGTCCATCTTTTTGTCCATCTATCTCTAATTATTTCTTGTCAACGCAACTCCTCGTACATGTTGTAAAGTTCCCAATGGATTAACCTGAAATTTGTTGCACTTTATCAGTATCATGCGCAGATGTGTGTGCTTTTTTTTGTTCCCAAGAACGTATTCATTATAGTTATCCTCCTTTAAATAGCTTGAAACTCATGCATAACTTCAGATTACCTGCGCATGCGGTGCTGTAACTTAGTGAGTGCCCTGATGTAAATGCACTTGAAAATCACTGCCGGCACTTGGATATAAATAGTCAGATGCTCTCATGAGCATGCCAATTTTTGCTGCTATGGAAAAATATTAGTTCCTTGAATATCTATAAATCCATAGTTTGTTGATTTTTATCTTATATCATGGCATAATACAAATGCAATTCCAGAATCATTGTCACTTTGAATGTTGATAAATAGCAGTTTCATTCAATGACTATTATTTTATAAGTAATGCAAGTATGTGTACCGATTTATTATATGACATATTAGACTATGGGCAGCCTAACCTCAACGAGGGCACGCTGTTTTAATTTTTACCATGCCTTGTTTGCATTCACCTCAAAATGCTTAGTTACAGCACTGGCATGGATTCATGCAAAATTTCTTTATCGTCTGATTTTTGTTGCTACTGGTGAGGTGATCAGCATCTCCGTCTGTCCATTTGTCCAGCTGTTGTTTGTCCATTTGTCTGTAATCATTTCTTGTCAACATAACTCCTACAGTTTAGTTGAGATTCCTGTGAAAGTTGGTGAATGTTACCCGTACCAGCTGAGGATGAGCATGTACCTTTTTGGCAAAATCCATCCATATTTGCCGGAGTTACCTCCTCTTCAAAAGTGTCTTTCTGGTCAGTGTCAGAAATTTTGGCTTATCCATACGCCTCGGTTCCAGATGGAAACGCCGAGGTCGGTAATGGCGGGATTGAGGAAAGGAATGTGGTGTGTATCGATCGATCTGAAAGATGCATATTTCCACATTCCGATGAATCGGAGTTGGCACAGGTTTCTGAGATTTGCGTTTCAGAATCAAGTATGGGAGTTTACAGTTCTCCCGTTTGGCCTGTCGACAGCTCCGAGGGTTTTCACAAGAGCGGTCCTTGCGGTGACAGCGTTTCTCAGAAAAGAGAACGTGGCGCTACACACCTACATAGACGACTGGCTGCTCAAGGCAGACTCGGCAGCCAGGTTGAACGTGGATACTGCTCTGACTCTGAAGTTACTTTCAGATCTAGGCTGGATAGTCAACGAGGAGAAATCCGAGTTGACACCCACTCAACATTTCGTTTATTTGGGGATGCGATTCGACCTCGAGGAGGGCAGGGTTTACCCATCAGAGCCCAGAGTGGTGTCTCTGTTAGCCATCCTCAGGAGTTTTCGAGTGGGAAACCACATTCAGGCGAGGTGGTTCCTTCAGATGCTGGGCATGATGGTCTCCATGGAGCAGGTTATCCCGTACGCTGCTCTAATGCGAAGACCTATCCAGTTGTATCTGATGTCTCTGTGGAAACAGAGAACAGAACCCCTGTCAAAACTGGTGCCAGTTTTGGAGCCGATAATATCGCATCTTCTATGGTGGAAACAGCGTCAGAATCTCCTAATAGGGGTTTCGCTGCACCTACCCCACCCCCAGCTGTCCGTTTTCATTAATTCTTCTTCTTTTCGATCGCTGGTATCACACTTGGAGAGCCGTTCTCAAGATGAAATCTGTGGTTTTCTGCAGTTCTTCCACAGGCCCATACAGCTTTTCAAGAAAAGAGGTTGACAAAGGCCAGATCTCTTCTCTCAGCAGCTGATACGTACTGCGACATTGAAGTATGTGCTCTGTGGTCTGTTCTGCTTCTCCACAATGACAAGCGGGCGATGTCGTAAGGTGGAACCGCCTACATGTGTTGGTTTAGTCTGTTGTGTCCAGTTCTGAGACTAAAATGGTTACTTGCTCTGGCCTCGAGAGATGATGGTAGGCATCTTCTGATTGAGGTGTTCTATAGAGTGACTTGATGATAGTCTTCATCTCTGTATGGGTAACCATGTTTTCTGTCTGATTCTCTTCTGCACCCACCTTTGCCATCTTGTCTGCTTCCTCATTTCCTTGGACTCCACAGTGTGAGGGGATCCACTGCAATGCTATCCGAAAGCATTTGATGGTTTGTAGTGCTTCTTCAAGTTGTGGCAGCTTACCTTTGGTGATAGCCTCAAGGACGGAGCGGGCATCAGATAAAAAGACAATCTGTGAAATAGGGTCTGCTGTTCTGCTGGTGATATTAGCTGCATGAACCAGTGCTTCGACTTCAGCTCTGTAGTTTGTGCAGTGTTTGCCCAGTTGGTATTGCAGCTGACTCATGTTGTCCGTTTGGATACTGTATGTGCAGTCCGGCACCTCCGCTCCTAATTGCATCTTTGGCTGATCCATCTGTGTAGATCCTTATCCATGTCTCCTGAGGGTACATTTCTTCCAGCATGGCTAGGGTCAGGTCCTTCTTGCTCACATCACTGTGTTCATCTTTGGTTGTGAGATGAGGTACTGTGGTGCGAATAGCTATGCTCTCTAGTTTGTTTTCCCAGGGTGGAGGATCAAGGGTGTGGTTTGGGTCTTCTATTTGTGCTGGCAACATTTCTTGGTGTTTTCTTTGAAGTGCTTTTGTCTCTTTCACAAAACTTGATCTTTTAAGTCTTCCTGATGACAGCTGTGCTTGCCTGATCTTCATCGGGTGGTTGCTGAATGATTTGAACTTTGCAGCTTGGATCAGTGCTTTGCATTCCCTTCCTTTGCTAAGTGGGGGAATGCCTGCTGTCTGCTCCATTTTTTCTATTGGTGTTGATCTCATTCCACCACTGATGATGCGCAGTGCCTGGTTTTGTACTCTGTCGAGGTTCTGTTGATGAGATTTAACTTTGTTCCTGCCAGCTTCCTCATGATGTTTAGCTTTCTTCTGGCCTTTGCCTCTGCATTCTGTATGTGCTCCTTCCATGTTAATCTTCTGTCGTAGGTGACTCCCAGGTATGTCTGCTGGTCCTCATACTCGAGTGGAGTACCGCCCAGTGTCAGATTGCCAAGCTGGGTTTTGGTGGACAGTGAGAATAGCATGGCTGATGATTTTTCTTTGTTGATGGTAATACACCAGCGATTGGCGCAAGCTGTAATTCTGTCCAAGGCGAGCTGCATTCTGTACGTGGCAGTCGTTGTGTACTCCTCGGTGCACCAGAGTATGAGGTCATCTGCATAGAGGGCTGCTTGGATCCCATTGGGCAGCTCTGCTACAATGTCATTAATGAAGAGTATGAACAGAATTGGTGATGATACTCCGCCTTGTGGCACCCCTTGTCTCAGCAATACATTCTGTCCACATTGTCCATCCACCAGCACCCTAGCTCTGCGATTGTGTAGGTACGACTTGGTCCATCGGAACATGTTGCCACCGATGCCTGTGCGCCGCAACTTCAATAGGAGGCCATCCTTCCACACCTTGTAAAATGCCTTCTGCAGATCGATAAAGGCAGCTAGCATCACCTTCTTGGCTTGAAAAGTGCCCTCTATGACCTGTGCAAGATGTGTTGTTTGATCTTTTCATTGACTAATTGTTTTTTCTAAAATATTGTCCTTTAGTGTTGTCATTATGATAATGTACATGTATGCTTATCTGAAATGTTTGGATCCAGGTGATATGCCGTCTTCTGATAGCTCTTGTTAGTACATGTATGTGGTGTACAAGAAATATGCATAGTTTAACATATTGGCACAATGAAAAAAAAGATATTTTGCAAAACAGCTGACGGCATTTTCCCAGAATACGGTTCTCATTAAATATGTGTGGGTTCTCGACCAATCAGACTTGTCAATCTTATAGCATGTGATGCAGTGTTGGCAATACTGGGTAATGCGTTACATCCAAAAAACTTTACCACATTTAGGCCTACTACACACCTGCAAACAACATTATATCTTATTATAACCCCAAGATGCAACTACAAACCAGTCAGTTTGACATGCATATTATGTAGTGTTGGAGAGAATTGTCAGGGACTGCATTATCGAACACAGGAAGAGGAACTACTGAAACAGTGATAAGCAGTTTGGCTTTGTCTCTAGCAGATCGATTACATTGCAGTTGCTGAGGGTGCTAGACTCATTGACAAAGCAATCAGATGAGCAGGCACGGATCCATGCATACGCATAGCTACGCAAATGTGGTAGTCAGATTTTCATAATTTTTTTAATTAATTTAAACATTAAATTTTCGTATTATATACATGTATCTTAGTTTAGTTGGGAATCAATTTATAGCATTGGTCAATCGAATTGTTGCATTGTAAAAGGAGAGAAAGAATCCATTTAGATTGTCATATGACTTAGTTCACCTCTGTATTATATGGCCGGAACAGTAGACCCCATACATGTAGGTGTAGGATGCCACATAGGTGTAGGATGGGTGGGGTATTGGTGGTGGTGGGTAAGGGAGCTTCTTTCCCCCCCCCCCCCCGTTTAATTACAAGCCAAGGGAAGACTATTTTTGAAATTGTACCGCTGGAATGACTGGCTCGCTTATTATTCCTAAATCCTATAATTTATGTTATTCCATATATTTGCAGGGCTACTTCAATCCAAGTACATTACATTCCAGAGATCTTGGTAACTCTGTAGATCCTGGCCCTCCAGGAACGATTCCCAGTAATCATGCTGACATGACGCACAGCAGTGGCATAGATACGACTGTTACCAGTATGCCATCCTTTCAAGCCTACCCGGCTAGCAAGCCATTCATGAATGACAATTACAGTCCAAAGAGTAAAGAGCCGTCTTCATTCCCACAGAACAGCCGGAGTGGTAAGTATTCGCAAAGTTTCACTGAACCATCTTGCTATTTTAACCCTTTAACACTCACATCAGCCAATGATGGCGTCTGTAGTGCTCTTCAGAAATGTCAATTTACAGACCAATTGAAGACCATATTTGAAAGTTTACCACTGAAATGACTGACTCAATAACCGAGCCAGTCATTCCAGTAGTAAATTTTCAAAAATAGTTTTCTCTTGGTATGCAAATCGACATTTTCTATGAGAGAATTGAAATTTTCTCGGACAAATTCAAGAATTAAAGGGCGAATACTTTGCCAGTGTAAATAAGTTGCCAAGAAAATTAAAATCTGTCCTTTATAGTCATGTCATTGAATATGCCTATTTGCCGTTCAAGAAAAGACAGTTTTTCAAAATTTACCACTGGAATGAATAGCTCAGTTATCCAGCCAGTGATTCAGTGGTAACATTTTGAAGATAGGGTTCTCTTGGCCTGTAAATGGACATTTCCAAGCGCAAATTCCCATTTTAGGCAGCTTAACAAGTAAAGGGTTAATGGTCAAGAAATGTTTGCAGACCAGGAGAAAAATATTTGCGAAAACTTTGCACTGGATTGTCTGTCTCGATAACCAGCCAGTCATGCTGTGGTGGGATGTTTACTATTATAATATTCTTCTCTTGGTCTGCGGATGGATACTTCTTACAAGACCTATCATGCCAGTGGAAGAGCTGATATTGAAAACCATGCTGACTAGTAGCGGATTAACTCTGATTGCTGCAAGCCATTAGACAATAATTTCAATGGGCAATAATTCTGAATGTGCTGAGTATATTGAAAACAATTTGTCTGAAAGTTGTTGGTGGCTTAGCCACCAACAACTTTCAGTCAAATTGTTTTAAAAATATTCAGCAGGTCCAGGGTTAGACCCCCATGGAAAATGTAGTTTGCAGAAATTCAGCAGGCAATCAGTTAAGCTATGACAGTAAAATTATGATCGTAAATATCTTTACATATAGCTAATTTCTGATAAATTATGGTGTTAATCTTTGTCTGGTTAAAACTGGGCTAACCAAAAAACAGATATTTTAGAAAGCCTATGACTCGAATAGCTGGCACAGAAATGTTTCAGGGCTCGGACAGTTTGTGTATGTACTTTCCGGCTTTGGTTAGTACTGTCAACTTGTAACGGTCATGGATTCATACACTGTGACTATTGTACACCAAACATGTATGCCAAACCAACCCAATTTGAGTTTACCGTGCAGAATTACTTTCAATTTTGCATGGTAACCTTATTTATCATTCCAAAGGGATTTGAATGATACAAGCTCAAAATGTGTTGTACCAGAGAACGCTTGATAGCATTCATTAAATATGTTTGTATGATGTCCATCTGAAAAAACACTTGGGATGATTGACATGATTGAGATGAAACTCAAGAAAGTTCATCTAGCATGTCTAGGGTAAGAGCTGAATCAAGTTTCAAAAGAACCTGATTGGTCAATTTGGCTGCCAGCCAACTTGGAGTCATGACCTAGTTTTCATAAAAGCGACTTCTAGAAACATTTGAGGGATTGGGCTGAAACTTGACAGATACATGTATATATAATTGTTGCTTAAGTGCCATTTACATTTCTTCAAAGGAAGTGGCTACATTAAAAAGCCTGGTTGCCATTGGTGAATTAAGTTAGCTTTTTTACATGTATTTCCCCCCAAAAAATGGCCTCTTATTATCCCGTTAATGGTCCAGAGTTATTAAGAAAATTTAAATATTTTCTTGGTGAATGTCCATCTTCAGACGTAGAGAAGACTCAAGACTGTTTGAAAATTTGTCACTGAAATACCTGGCTCGATTATCGCGCCAGGAATTCCAATGTTAAATCATAAAAAAAAGTCTTCTCTTGGTTTGTAAATGGACATTCCCAGGGCTTCCGCTAGTGGAAGTCCGTGAGTACTATACTCCCAAAGTTCATGTTTGGGCTCCCAGAAAGATACCAAGGAAGTCCTGGACTGGACTTCTTATTTTTTTACCATGACATCTCTAAAAAACAATTATTTTAAGCCAATTACATATGTGTGAGCCATTTTGGACTTCCATGTTTCTTACTTAGACTGCCAATAATATTACACAGGAAGTCCACATCCTGTGTTTAGAAATTATTGGAAGGCGTGAACATTCCTCAAGACAACTGCAGAGGCCGGCTTTGTCCGGCTTAACCATTAAAGGGTTACAAAATGGAATGACAGCTAATATTATAACAAAGGGGTTTCATTTTTACCGGATGACTATAAATTGTAACATTATAAGCTGCTGGTCATTGAAGGGGTTTATATGTTGGATGCTGTGTGATTCTTGTTGTATATTTCCAGCTATCAAGACAGCGTTAGAGAACCTTCAAGATAAGATCCGACAGCTTGAGAATGATCGCGTAGCCGCAGAGAAGAATGTCCGGATAATCGCTACAGAAGCATCGCAGTATCGTGAATTGCTAGAGCAAGATCAACAGAACCAAATGTCATCACATGCCATTGCGTCAAAGTACACTCATGGTATGTCGCTAATTCCAGTCTGGTCAATGGAGTGATTCATGTCTGGCTATACCCCGCCTATTACTAGCTAAGATTCACACCCCATCCTCTTTTCCGTGTGTTGGAATCGATTTATATACTTTGAATCCTGAATTCCTGCAGTCCCATTTTCAAGGTAATTATAAGGGTGAGATGATGAATATTTTGAAACTAATTTGCAGGCTGTTGCTGCCTATAGCTCCCAGTTAAATTAGTTTCAAAATATTCATTAAACTGCTAATCCATCAAAGGCATACATGTACAATTCGTACACATGACAGACTTTTTGAGCTTCATGACAGAGTTATAACCCGACATTATGATTGTGACCTCAGCTTACATATGACGTAATTGATTATGATGTTATATGCTTAAGTGACATATCAGATCCCTTTATTCTCAAATAAGATAGTGTGCTCAAGACAATTATTAAAGCCAGGTTAAGCGGTTTATCTCCGCTAAATATCTACCTGTATTATTGTACTTGTCAGTCAGATCTGGGTCCGGATTCACAAAGAAGTGTAAGTTATGCCTGGCGTGAGTTACGCCATCACACTTATGTGTTTGACGTAACCGGGATTCACGAAGATAGGCGTAAGTTTTTGGTCATATGTTTTTTGTCGTAAATGAACGCTGATCTCTAGTACATGGATGTGCAAATCGTCATTCTGACAAGAATGCGTCCAAGTGCAGACAACCTTGAGTTTGACAGCTGTATTAATATTAATCACATCAATGCCGAGGAGCGATTTTTTTCTAGCATGAATTGGATTTGGTAATTGGTTCTATACCCGTGGTACGAGAACAACAAACACCAAAACACTTTGTATGCGCTGTGGACACGGGCTTAGGAACGTACTTTTACCAGGGGCTGGGAGGGTGCAGACTATATAGGTGCATGGGGCCAAAACCTATAGAGGTGCTAGAGTGATACTTTATGGGAGAGGAAAACCTGGGTAAGCCTAACACTCACTCCACCCCAAACCCGACTCCTGTCGTCTGTTTCTACGCATGTGTGAATGTGACAGATAGGCATATGTGATAAATTATCAATATGTTTCAATCTAATTTTCTGAGGACGTACAATATGCCTATAGGCACATGACCTAGGAACAAGAAATAAATGTATATAGAAACAGCTAGTATAGTAGGTTATACATTTATTGCATGTTTTTATGACAAAGATTTAAAGGGTCTACCTATAGGCTATAAAGTGACTCAATAACTGACAATTTATAACCACAAACCTTAACCCTTTGGCTTTGACACTCAATCTGGCAAAAAACACGGATTCCGCGGTGCATGGTCTTGTGACATGTCGATTTGCAGACCAAGAGAGAAGGACTATTTTTTTTAATTTTGCCAATGGATTAACTGGCTCGGTAAGAGACAACAGAGCCAGTCATTCCACTGAACGTTTGAAAAAAAAATAACGGTTCATGGTCTGCAAATGAACATTTTTTATGACAAAATGGAAATGTTCTTGGACAAATTTGAGGTTTATGAAGGGTTAGTATGCGATTGTCAATGACAATTTTACAATCGGTAATGATGTTGACATCGTATTTTGTCTAGATGCGTACCTGGAAGGGCATTGGAACATAGATCTTCAATTACACATTTTGACATGAATTACGCATGTGCCAAGTTAGTTAAATAACAAGTTAAATTGTTGAAATGATACACAATATGTATGTAATAATTTACTAATAATGCTCATTGAAATGAGTAATTAAATTAACAAAAAATAATTTTGGTCATTTTATTAGTAGCCAGTCGATTGCATATAAATATCAATCTAAGCGTTACACAAATCAAGACTGTTGCCTTGTTTACGTTATGGTAAGTTCTAAGTTTTTACTGCAGTCTGCATGAGTTCAAAGGTCACATCACGACGGAAAGACGTCAATTCGCTTTTTCTAAATTTGTCCATTCCACACATTTTCCCCAGACTTACACGTGGTACATTTGCAGGTGTAAGTTACGCCAATATTTGGGCTAATTTACGTCATTAATTTATGTCATTGTTGTAAGTTACACTTTTTTTTAATACGGATTTACAACTGTTTTTAAACTTATGGCTTTTTTAGACTTAAGTGTAACTTACACTTCTTTGTGAATCCAGGCCCTAGTAAGAATTCTTAGGAGCATCAGTTCTCATGACACACAAAGGTTTCAGTCTTCAATTTTTATCTTCCCGGTCTGGAAGACAGGGGGGAAGATATAGCGATCATCATGTCTGTCTGTCCCCGCCTTGTTAACACAACTCCTAGAGGTCTCAATGGATTAGCTTAAGATTTCGTCCACATTATCAGTATCATGTGCAGATGTGCATGTGCTTTTTTCTCGGCCAAAGCATTGTTCATTACAGTTATCCCACTTTAAATATCTTAAAACTGATACATAAACTGCATTGCCAATCATTTCTTGTCAACGCAACTCCTACAGTTTGGCTCCGATTATTTTGAAACTTGGTAACTGTTATCATTACCACGTTAAGGTGTGCGTTGTGCTATCCGTATACCTGTATGTCCATCTGTCTGTCCAAAATGTATGTATGTCTGTCTGTTGGTCCATTGATCTCTGGCAATCATTTCTTGTCAACACAACTCTTCCTAGTGGTCTCAATGGATTAACTTAAAATTTCGACCACATCATCAGTATCACGTGCAGATGTGCATGTGCTTTTTTCACGGGCAACAAATTGTTTATTACAGAGTTATCCGCCTTTAAATATCTTAAAGCTGATACATAAACTGCATTGCTAATCATTTCTTGTAAACGCAACTCCTACGGTTGAGCTCCGATTCTTTTGAAATTTGGTAAGTGTTATCATTACCATGTGCAGGTGTGCATGTGCTATCCGTATACCTGTACGTCCACCCATCTGTCCAAAATGTGTGTATGTCCATCTGTCAGTCTGTCCATCTCTGCCAATCATTTCTTGTCAACGCAACTCCTAGAGGTCTCAATGGATTAACTTATAATTTTGTCCACATCAATATGATGTGCAGATGTGCATGCGCTTTTTTCGCGGCCAAGAATTATTCATTACAGAGTTATTACCGTTTTAAAAATATCTTAAAGCTGATACATAAACTGCATTGCCAATCATTTCTTGTCAATGCAACTCCTACAGTTTAGCTGCGATTATGTTGAAACTTGGTAAGTGTTATCATTATGACATGAAGATGTGCATGTGCTATCCGTATACTTGTACGTCCATCCGTCTGTCCCAAATGTATGTTCTTCTGTCGGTCCATCATTGTCAATGCAACTCCTACTGTCTAATTACAATTCTTCTGAAATATGGTAAATCTAGTCATTACCATCTGAAGATGTGCATGTGCTTTTTTCGTGGCTGGAGAGTCATCCCCCTTTAAATACCTTTAGCCTGATACATAAACTGCAGTACCAATCATTTCTTGTCAACACAACTACAATTTAGCTGTGATTCTTTTGAAACTCGGTAAGGGTTCTCATTACCACTTGAAGATGTGCACATGCTATCCGTATGCCTGTACATCCATGCATCTGTATAGAATGTATGTATGTCAGTCTGTCGGTCCGTCCATCTCAGGCAATCATTTCAAGATGTCAACACAACTCCTACAGTTTAGCTACGATTCCAGAAGTCTCTGTTTGATTGACAGTAAGGGAGTTTACTCCATCCAGAAACCTGGAGTGGTTAATAAAACGACAGACCAACCCTAGGTGGCTTTGTGGTCGTTATCTCCCCTGAAATACTTAAAATTCATCAAAATTGTCGTGTTAGTGCCAGATCTTGAAGAATTTTGAACATATGCTCTCAATTCCTTTGTCACTGAATGTATTACTTGAAGAAGCAGTGCTATGATTCCATGTTGAAGAAATTCATCTGTATTTTCCTGAGTTATCTCCCTGTTACATGTATGTCCACTCTTGATGTATGTTTATCTGAAATGTTTGGATCCGGGGTATACGCCGTCTTCTGATGGCTCTTGTTTAAATATCATTGTACATTATGCGTTTGCCGGCCAAAAGATTAATTGTGGAAAATTTGCTACTGGACATGCTGGATTGTTGATTGTATATATATGTGTATATATATGTTGATTACTTAGTGAACTGTCATGAGTTGTGTAGAGATGAACATATATAAAAGTAGCATTTCCTTTATATTTTACAGAGTTAGAAGGCCAGTTATCATCAGCTGAAATCAGGTGTAACTCACTTGAGAAAGAGCTTGAGCACATGCGGCTAATGGTGCGCAATTCAGATCAGAATGTCAGAAAACACATCACTGGTTCTAGCATAGATCCCCCATGGCAAGATAACCAGGGCCCTTCAGTGATGAGAACAGATGGCACGTATGGTGCGAGTGACAGACTAGCTGAGCTTGAGAAAGAACATGACAAGCTTATATCTGTACAGACATATTCTGAGGTACATTAGCATATTACATAACATCTGTTTTTAACAAAATATCGAACAAAATGTTTTTGTTCATAAATGCAGAACGATCACAGAAGCTAAACAGTTTCCGAAGGATTTCTTGCTTGTCTTACTATGTCATGTATGTCAGAACTAATCCTTTAATGGTCAGCATTGGTGAAGAAAATCTCAATATTAACTCATTGAATGTCCATTTGCAGGCCAAGAGAATACTATGTTTGAAAATTTTCCACTGAGATGATCTGACTGGCTCGATGACTGAGCCAGTCAGATCATCTCAGTGGAAAATTTTCAAACATAGTATTCTCTTGGCCTGCAAATGGACATTCAATGAGCTAATATTGAGATATTTCTTGAGCCAGTCATTCCAGGATTAAATTTCAAAAAAAGTATTGTCTTGGCCTACAAAATGTGCATTGGTGAAGACCATTGCATCTAGCATGTCTAGGCATGTTTTGGAGGGCTTGAGCATTTAGACATGTTAAAGGGTTAAAACTTAAACCAGTGCGACATGCTTAATAGATGATGGATAAAAGAATACCTTAATAGAGGAGTCCAGTTTATCAATCAATCATATGATGTCATAATCAACTACGTGATGTGTAGGATGACATCATAATTAATTATGTCATGAATGACGTGGCTAAGTTCGTTACAGACACTTAATTGATGATGAAATATGCGTTGTATGAATTGTATGCCTTTACTATTTAACCCTTTCATGGTCAAATTTGGTCAAGAAAATCAAAACATTTGTTTATTGGATGTCCCTTTGCAGACCAAGAGAACATATTTCAGGAAATTCATAACTGGAATGACCGGCTCGGTTATCGATTCAATCATTCCAGTGATAAATTTCCAAATGTAGTCCTCTCCTGACCTGCAAATGGACATTCCTCAATAGCACTGCAGAGGCCATTTTTGGTCGGCTTGACCATTAAAGGGTTAATAAACATGCTGTTGAATATTTTGAGCACACTCAAATTAGTTTCAAAATATTTAACTTCTTACCTGTATAGTTTTCTGGAAAATGATAGTCAATTCAGGGATCGATCGATCCCAACATTTGCGAAGTGTGGGTGGAACTTAGCTAGAGATGGACGGGGCATAGCTAAGACTGGATTCCTCCATTAATCAATAAGTTATTGAAATGTTGCTGTTATGTTAACCCTTTAATAGCCAAATTTGGTCAGGAAAATTTTAATATCTGCTTATTGAATGTCCGTTTACAGGCCAAGAGAATATAATTTTTGAAAATTTATCAGTGGAATGACTGGCTCGGTTATCGAGCCGGTCATTCTAGTGGTATATTTTTAAAAATTGTATTCGCTTGACCTGTAAATGGACATTCCACAGGACCATGGCAGAGGGCAGTTTTGGCTGGTATGACCATTAAAGGGTTGCATAAAGTTAGTGCATATCACTAGACATGCTAGATAGATAGTTATTGTCTCGTCTTCATAGCAGAAAGTGAGACATGGGGATCACCAGTACTATTTCCATCGTTGATATCCCTTATGAGTAGTTTTGGTCAAGGGTTTTCTAAATCGCTATATCTCAACAATGGCCCATTAGTTCTCGACTATTACAGATTATGCCAATATTATGATTTCCCTGTTGGGCAGTACCATGGGCATCTTGTTCTGGCAAGTATTTTGCCTTTTCAGAGTCTGGCTCTATCCAGTGATTAATCATAATCAATGTAATAATGACATTAGTTGTTGGTTTTCATAATCATTGCTCACTACTTTTGGTGACATTGTTCATGTTACGGTGGTTAACTTGTTTGTTGGTGCCTCAATGAATGTATGTATTATTGTATTACGAACCATGACTAGTGTGTTTCAATGGCAATCCACACTACTGTTTGTATTCAAGTATTAGACGCTGATTTTTATTGGTTTTCATCAGCTTAAAAAGCGTGTGCATCCTATACGTGTGTGTATATGAGGGCATAGCTTTGACATCTTTTTCTGCTCAAATTTCCAAGTCAAAACAGCATTTTCTGGATTGAAAATGCCATGCATTTAGAACCTTATCGGGTAGGTAAACATTTTTGCTATCGAGTAAATAATAACCAATACGGGGGAATAAAATAACTGGCGGTATCATATTATGTAATAAACCTTGTTTGTAATCATAACTTCTGTAAATGTACGGTATATCATTTGTAACATGAGGAAATAAAACTGAAATACCCATTTCCATTTTTATCCCCCTCCGTCCGTCTGTCCCTGTCTTGTCAATGCAACTCCTCCTAGAGGTCTCAATGGATTAACTTAAAATTGTGTCCACATTATCAGTATCATGTGCGGATGTGCATGTGCTTTTTTCGTGTCCGAAATATTGTTCATTACAGAGTTACCCCCCTTTATATATCTTAAAGCCGATACATAAACTGCATTGCCAATCATTTCTTGTCAACGCAACTCCTAGAGGTCTCAATGGATTAACTTAAAATGTTGTCTACATTATCAGTAACATGTGCAGATGTGCATGTGCTTTTTTTCGTGACCGAAAAAATTTTCATTACAAAGTTATCCCCCCTTTTAAATATCTTTTCTTGTCAACGCAGTCTGCTGCAGTTTAGCTCCGATTCTTTTGAAAATTGGTACGTGTTATCATTACCACGTCTAGGTGTGTATGTGGTATCCGTGTGCCTGTACGTCCATCCATCTGTCCAAAATGTATGTATGTCCATCTGTCAGTCCATCCATCTCTGACAATCATCCGTATCAATATCAGTATCATGTGCGGGTATGTATGTCTGTCTTTCAGTCCATCCATCTCTGACAATCATTTCTTGTCAAAACAACTCCTAGAGGTCTCAATGGATTAACTGTAAATTTTGTCCACATTATCAGTATCATGTGCAGATGTGCATGTGCTTTTTTTCGCGGCCGAGAAATTGTTCATTACAGAGTTATCCCCCCTTTAAATATCATAAACTGCATTGTCAATCATTTCTTGTCAACGCAACTCCTAGTGGTCTCAATGGATTAACTTTAAATTTCGTCGACATTATCAGTATCATGTGCAGGTATTTATGTCCGTCTGTCAGTCCATCCATCTCTGACAATCATTTCTTGTCACGGCAACTCTTAGAGGTCTCAATGGATTAACTTTAAATTTGTCCACATTATCAGTATCATGTGTTATCCATATACCTGTACGTCCATCCATCTGTCCAAAATGTATGTACGTCCGTCTGTCAGTCCATCCATCTCTGACAATCATTTCTTGTCAACACAACTCCTCCTAGAGGTCTCAATGGATTAACTTTAAATTTTGTTGACATCATCAGTATCATGTGCAGATATGCTTTTTTTGCGGCCCAAAAATTATACATTACAGCATTATCACCCTTTCAATATCTTAAAGCTGATACATGAACTGCATTGCCATTCATTGGTCAACACAACTCCTACAGTTTAGCTGCGATTCCTTTGAAACTTGGTAAGTGTTATCATTATGACATGAAGATGTTCATGTACTATCCGTATACTTGTACATCCATCCGTCTGTCCAAAATGTATGTTCGTCTGTTGGTCGATCCTTGTCAATGCAACTCCTACAGTTTAGTTACAATTCTTTTGAAACATGGTAAATCTAGTAATTTGTTCATTACATCGTTATCCCCCTTTAAATACCTTTAGCCTGATACATAAACTGCAGTACCAATCATTTCTTGTCAACACAACTCCTACAATTTAGCTGTGATTCTATTGAAACTTAGTAAGGAGTCTCATTACCACTTGAAGAAGGGCACGTGCTATCCGTGTGCCTGTACATCCATGCGTCTGTATAGAATGTATGTGTGTCAGTCTGTTGGTCCATCCATCTCTGGCAATCATTTCAAGATGTCAACACAACTACAGTTTAGCTACGACGTATGTTTATCTGAAATGTTAGGATCCGGGGTGATATGCCGTCTTCTGATGGCTCTAGTTTACTGTGGCGATCACGTGATTTCATTCATGATCACAAACTTAGATATATTAATCACCCTAGACACATGCTAGAGTGCTTGTGAATATATAGGCGCCTCCAATAACAGATGAGGTTAAACCTCTTGGGTTTGGAGGTGCTAGCGGGAGTTTCATCAATGTGATCTACCACTTCCTTACAATCTGAAACGACTTATAAGCTATCAGACATGTACGCATCGGTCACCGTCACGCAATGATAGTATATAGTAATTTCCGAGACCAGTATATTTATATCTATTGAGTACACGACGCGTCTTAGTTTGATTTAATCTTAGAGCATTCCTAATATCACATGATTTCTATATTTTCAAGACGCCATTTTATATCGAAATTAGCATTGTTTTTATGTAATAAACAATTTTTATTGAAGGATATGCGATATTTAGGCGGCCCCATTTAATAATTTCGCTTTTGCGTTGATGTTTTGTGGCATACATGTACATTAAGCCTAGTGGTAAGGCGGTAAAAATCTGTAGGAAATTGCATTCAATTTTCATGTTGCTATATGAATTTTAACCATTTTAGAGAATGGATTTAGATTTTTTCTTAAATTATTCATAATATTTAGGCCCACCCGCTTTGTCAAGGATGTTGGTTTGGAAATTGAACACCTCTTGTCCTAATAGAAGCCTAGGCTATTAATAGGCAGAATATACGGATTACGGTACTTGTTACCAGCTTTCTCGATATACTCTATGCATCCTACATTATGCTTTATATGAGTATTTACAGATTTTTGGGACGGTTTGGGGCCAAAATTTAGCATGCATCCAATACACGCTAGCATCCTTTCCTTGAATAAAATTTGTATGGGTGCCTTTAAAGGCGAAACATTGCACATGTAAATCTTTCAAAGGATGCATATGGCAGCGATGCAGTTGCAGAAATGTCACATTCACAATGTTCAGCGTGTAAATGCAGTACCTGTACATGCCACATGGGGGCTGGGGGGTGGGGGGTGGCATTTATGGTCTGAGGGTAGTGCAATGGCGATAATCAATGTTTGGACACATTGTTCGAAGCATTGGAATTTTTAGAAGTCAGTGCCCACAAATATATGTTGGGACCAAGTGAATTTAGAATTTCCTCATAACCTACATGACATGCTGTGGCTATATTACATTGCTGCCACAATACGTGTATTATTTTGCGGTATAAACACCTAGCCTGGTGGTGTTTGGTGATCGTACAGTAAACTTTATTTTACCTACATGTAACCTATTCAGTTTGGAAATCGTTGACGTAAGCCATTGCTACATACATGTAGACAAATTTCAGGAATTTTGTTTACATAATCTACAGCCATCATTCTTCTACAGGCCTTGTAACAACTGAGCTTTGAAGACAGTGAGATAATGGTTAAAGCCAGGTTTTTAAATTCCAGTTTCTGTATAGCAGTCTGCTAAACGAAACAAACCAGGCTGTCTTGCCAAAGAAAGAGGTTTTATTTTAGAGACAGATTTTTATTTGAGACAGTGAAAATGTGGCTCCTCTATCAGTCATACTTGGCATGCTTGGCACGCAGCCTAATAGTACTAATACCTTGAGTTTGATATTTTTCGTAGCCTCGTTAAGGGGTTATTAATTGTGTCCCATTATCATACATAGTTCAAGCCATGACAGATATGAATAAATGACATCAT
Source organism: Chaetoderma sp. LZ-2023a (assembly GCA_034401795.1). Classification (NCBI taxonomy): domain Eukaryota; kingdom Metazoa; phylum Mollusca; class Caudofoveata; order Chaetodermatida; family Chaetodermatidae; genus Chaetoderma; species Chaetoderma sp. LZ-2023a. The sequence goes on along the minus strand of CM067374.1, from coordinate 43,896,470 downwards.
ATCTGTCTCTGTGATAGCCTAGAGGGGCTGGGGGTATACCTATTTTATAATTGCCTAGGAATCTCATAGACAACTGAAATGATGCAAGAACTCTGAAGGACAGATTACGCCGTTAGAAAACACTGAAATGTTTCATCGCATTTTAAATTAAGATGCAAGATCAAATTTTTACAAACAATTTAAGCGATGATTCCACGAGCTATCATCTAAAGATTGCATCGGATAATATACATGTCGCCGCTACAAGTTTGCCACTAAGACGTTCTAATGTCATGGTATTGTGAATCATTCTTTCACAAAACCTATATAATGTATTGATCAATACAATAAACAATATCTGAATAAACCCGGTTTCATGATCTACACTGTCACCAGTTTTGTTATGAACTCAGACCTTGCAGTCATCATGGTGGAAAGTTGATACTGTCTAATGCAACAACAACATTCTTGAGTCAAGTACATTTTTTAATGCCTGGTAACCCTTTAATGGTCAAGCCGGACAAAACCAGCCTTTGTAGTGGTCTTGGGGAATGTCTATTTGTAGGCCAGGAGAAGACTATTTTTGAAATTTTTCCCCTGGAATTACTGGCTCGATGACCGAGCCAGTCATTCCAGTGGTAAATCTTCAGAAATATTCTTCTCTTGGCTTGCAAATGGACATTCAGTAAGAAGATTTTTAGATTTTCTTCACCAAATTTGACTATTAAAGTGTTAAAGCACTACAAATACTTTAAAGCAGCATCTTTATTATAGGCCTGATTCAATAACATCTTATATACATATGACTATGGAGTAGATTGATGATTCGAATTAGACCACACTCTGGAGAGCAGCTGACTCAATCTGTACTCTGTTTTGCCAATACACTTAATGACCCTGTGACCCAGATAGTTGACTGCGAACCGAAACTTCCATTACTTCTAGCTGTGGAATGCCAAAAGGCCGAATCACAAATCTTGGCACGTCCGTTCATATTGCGGTTGGCTAGAAGTAATGGAAGTTTCAGTTCGCTGTCAACTATATATATCATTTAGTGACTGTCGTGACTCGTGACTTTGTTCAGGATATTTGACCCTTTGACTTGAACCTCGAAGTGCTTTTAGTCAGGCATAAATGTATGCATGTGAAAAATGTCATTCTACATTCTTGTACCCCTAGTTGTGGCTATGCTGAATGTGATATGTAGATTAAAATCTTATATTTAATTTAACCCTGTCATGGTCAAATTTGGTCAAGAAAATTATCCATTTGCAGGGCAAGAGAAGACTATTTTTGAAAATTTACCACTGAAATGACTGTCAACGAGCCAGTCATTCCATTGGTAAATTTTCTAAAATAGTCTTCTTGGCCTGTAAATGGACATTTCCCAGGAACATTGCAGAGGCCAGTTTTGTCCAGCTTGACCATTAACCAGGGTTAATAAAATGGCTAAGATATTATTTACTTTGTCTAAAGTACATTCCATTGAGATGATTAGATGGAAACATTTTTCTTTTGATTTTAAGTAGATATCTAAGCACTTGCGTTTAAATGTATCACGTTAACCGTGTTGAAACTAAACTTTATGATTCAGAGTCGTATTAATGCGCTAGAGGATCAATTGTTAAAGGAGAGGAATCAGAGACAACATTTACTACAGCAAAAATCTCAGGTACGCAATACCGTAATACATGCAATAAGGTCGTGTGAGCTGTTATAGAACATGGCATGTGTCATTCTGCTTCCAATTCTTCATCAATCGTGTCAATACTGTTCTCAGAACCGAGCTAATGCTTTAACATTCATGCTGGCCAAATCAGCTTCTGCGGTGGTCGTGAGACTATTTTTGAAAGATTTACAACTGGACTGACCCCCCCCCCCCATATATAAATATAGGGGGTATATAGCGTTTGCTTTGTCCGTCCATCCATTCGGGTTTCATCAAAAGGACCTAATTAATTACGTAATATTGCGTTTTGGGATGATAACTCGAGTTCTATTGAAGGGATCATTATCAATCTGGTGTGGGAGCTTGTCCTCGGTGGTCCGAAGAACCATATTGATTTTTGCGCCAAACGGTCAAAGTCACGGTAACCTAATTAATTACGTAATATTGCGCTTCCGGATGATAACTGGAGTTCTATTGAAGGGATCGTTATCAATCTGGCATGGGAGCTTGTCCTTGGTGGTTGGAAGAACTGTATCAAATTTTGTGCCAAATGGTCAAAGGTTACGGTCATTGTGACATAATTAATGATGTAATATTGCGTTTCCGGATAACTCGAGTTCGATTGAAGCGATCATTACGATTCTTGGGTGGGAAGTTGTCCTTTGTGTTTCGAAAAACACTCGATTTTGTTAAAGGTCAAGGTCACGCTGACCAATCTTGGGTGGGCAGTTGTGCTTGACGGAATGGGGGGGGGGGGGGGTCGGGGGAGTACTTTAGCAATCTGATTGTCGTTCTTGTCAATATTGGAAGTGAAGTGATACACTAGATGTTGACTTCATTTTATAATTTACGTGTAGAAATTTTTCTGGTCTTTGTGTTACATTTATCTGTACCATAGAGCTACATGTAGCAGGTGTTTTAATAAATGATAATAGTGGGATCATACGTAAAACTACGTAGCAATGCACATTGTATTAGCATATGGTATCAAGGAATGTCTGTATCTCTCTGCTAGACTGATGCTGGCCAGCCAGTCAGTCCTATCACTTCCAAGCCAAAGCGGACAAAGAAAGTTGTCAAGAAAAGAACTAACAAGATGCTTTCTGATGTGGAAAAGTCTAGCCCACGGCCGGCTAATGTGGGCAATTCTGAGTGCCATCGTCATTACAGAGTGAATCTTGCTGAGATACCATTCATAGCTGGAAAGGTCAGTGCACTCAAATTCTAATGCAATGATCATAATGTTTAACTATCATTTGTGGTGTTCCGAATGGCGGACAGCATTCGAGAATTAGTTAGAATATTGAAGTTTTTCAGCGTCCCGATGGCCCGACATGTGAAGGTCAAGGCCTCTAGTTATCCCAATCTTTCTGTCAAACAAATGTAATGTTAAATTATGTACTGTTTAAAGTAAGAAGAAAGAATTAAGTAGAATAATGCAGTAGCAGGGAAAACGTTCTGCACGTGCAAATTCAGGGTTTATTTCCGGTTTGTACATTATATGTCATAATTAATCCAAAAACAGTACATTGTCCATAGTTTGCAGATGTAGCAAAAAATTCTGAAAGGTTTACCTTTGGAACAGAAGGCTGTATGTAATTCACCTTTCCAGAGTAGCCATCCATCCATCATCTGACCTCGTATGACGTCATAATCTTCTCAGCGCGTGTATGATGACGTCACAATCATTACGTCACAAAGGGTTCCATATAGACCGTCACCAAATCTCAAATACTCCGACACATTGTATGTCTTTGTAATTGTTTGCTATTTAATAAACATGCTGTTGAATAGTTTGAAACTAATTTGACTGCAGCAACAGCACCCAGTCAAATTGGTTTCAAAATATTCAACAGAAATTTGGAAATTGATAGTCAGGGTGTTCAGAGATTGGTCGATCCCAACACAAGCGAAGTGTGGGTGGAGCTTAGCTAGAGATGGGCGGGGCATAGCTAAACCTGGAAAGGTCCATTATTAGTTCATACATGTCATTATCTCATCTGATCATGAACTGTTCTCTGCAGGCCACCACCCCAAGTCATTCCGTTAGTGCTAATGTGCAGAAGGTCATATCCCTGATGAAGTCACATAATCTGGCACTGTGCTCATCACTACCTGTGAGTCCTGTCACATCCCGCTCACCGTCGCCAGACATGTCAGATCCACTGATTGATGATCTCGTACAACAGCTCAGAGAGGAATTTGCTCAGTTAAGCTTGTAAGTGTTCTTTATCGTCGCTCCTTGTATATATAAGTCTGCAAATGGACATTTCTCAAGACACGTGCAGATGCCGTTTTTGGCTGATATGAGGGCTAAAGGGTTAATATAATGGTTGATATTTACAAGGATTCTGTTGTCTGTATAGCTTACAACAATACATATTTTCAACAGAATTTACAGAAATGGTGCAACCTGGAAGCGTAGTCGAGCAACCTATAATTTAAATGGTGTACTTGGCCCTGGACTTGACCCTGGGGAAACACAATATTTTTTCTAATTCTTTAGCCCTGGATGATCACTTAGTTTTGACACAAATTTCTCCAGAATCCATGCATTGATATTGAAATTTACAAATATTAAAGGCAAATAAGACATTTAAGTTTGTTCAACATGCTCAAGGGATTTTGATAGCTGAAAATTGACACCAGATTGAGCTTATGTTAGTCGATGGATTTTGACAGCAAAATGGTGATAGGTTTTTAGTGGCTGCTGTACTTAAATTTATACTTTTGAATCCAATTGAGGTCACTGCTAGTTTTAACTTTTGTGTTTATGTCCCAAATGTCCCTGAACAAAATTTTCACAGCTTGAGCAAACGTCATATTTAGTTCTGCATTTCTGGCCAATATCTCAGTATCATCACACATTTCTATTTAACTGAGTTTCCCATTTCCTCAATTTTGTCAGTTTTTCACTTTCTGCCAAAATTCTTATATTTCCATCCAAAATTTGTGCTTGTTATGTATATAATTTCCCATCTTTAAAGTTAACATAAGTCATTCTGTATTGCAGGGAGCATGGCTCATTGATAACTCAGCTGGATGAGATGACAGATCCAGCCATGTGTCGTGAATTAGAACGAGATATGGAGAACTTAGTGGGACGAATGGAGGCCAAGAGTCGACAGATATCTAGTCTCAACTCAAAACGTTTTTCGGTAATACTAATCAGTTCTTAAGCACATGAAAGTATTCACTATTCCATTCAAGTGTTTCTTTAACCCATCTTGTGTCAAAAGTGCCTAAAAACTTTCAAAAGTATATTCAGATAAATAAATTCTTTAAATGTTCATACTTTCAAGAACATCATCATTAATTTGTATCATTTTTTGCAGATAAATTTACAAAAAAAAAGCTTTGTTGTCCTGCAAATGAACATTCATCCAAGATGATTACAGATAGAACGGCTAATACATAAAAATTCAATTTTAGCCAGTGTCCGTTTGCAGACCAAGAGTGGACTATTTTTGCAAATTTGCCACTGGAATGACAGGCTTGGTTACTGAGGCAGACATTCCGGTGGAAAATTTGCAAAAATAGTCTTCTAGAGTCTTGGCCTGCAAATGTACATTCCTAAAAATCACTGCTGATGCCTTTTTGGCCAGCTTGATCAATATAGTGTAAAGCTGACACAAGGTGTTAAAAACAGCCATCCTGATATATGCTATCTCTAAGTCATTAAACAGCTTGAAATGGCCAGAAGCTATTTAGAGAAATTAGTTTTAAAAAGGTGTTTTTTAAGTTTGTCCTATGTGCTTGTGCTACAGAGAAGGTTATTGTTTTTGCACTGTGATTAACTAGTACCTTATCTGATTAGTGTAAAATGTAATACACTGCTCAAGCACTGGTGGATATGACTAATTTTCTGGACATTTCTAAATGCTGTGTGCCAATTCACTTTTCCAGAGTATCCATCGATGATCTGAAGTCATACTCGGCTAAGTGGCGTGTAGGATTACCTCGTAATCATTACATCATAAATAATTCAATTAGGCCTGTCTTTGACTATTAATAGTCCGACACGTTGTACGAATTGTATGTCTCTACTATTTAATAAACATGCTGTTGAATAGGCAGCAACAGCAGCAAGTCAAATTAATTTCAAAATATGCAACAGCTTACCTGTACAGTTTTCTGGAAATTGATAGTCAGGGAGTTCAGAGATCAGTCAATCCCAACATGAGCTAGGTGTGGTTGGAGCTTAGCTAGAGATGGGCGGGGGCATAGCTAAAAATGGAAAGGTCCAGAGGCAGACATGTGCTGACCTACATTCTAATGTACTGTTCCTTGTCAGATGTGATCCATATCCAAAAACATCATCCACATCCTTTAATGATTGGAATAACCAAAAATGCTGAAAATGCAGTGGTTTTGAAAAATTGGTGTGTACTTCCTCATACATGTAGAGTTAAATAATGTCATTTCAGGCAGAAAAAGTGAAGAAAAAGCGAAAGAAGCCAATGCTGAGAACTCATTCACACCAGCCTACAACCAGCTCCTTAGCACATGCAAACGGACAAGTAGAAGTCACAACTACTATTAAAACAAGTGGTCCGGGAGCCGGTAAAGTGAATGTTCGACCGGGCTCGAGACATGAAATGTTGCTAAATGGTGGAACATCAACGCCTCATCAAGTATCACTAAATGTTCTCAGGGATATGAAAACACTGCAAACAACACTACGTAAAGACGATCTGAGCTGGGATTAATTCACCTTTCCAGAGTATCCATCTATCAATCTGACGTTATATGACATCATAATCAGCTAAGCGGCCGTGTAGGATGGCATCATAATCATTACATCATAAATGATTCTATATGGCCTACTATTAATAGTTCGACACGTACGAAATGTATCTCTACTATTTAATAAACATCGATCGATCCCGACACGAGCGAGGTGTGGGTGGAGCTTAGCTAGAGATGGACAGGGCATAGCTAAAAGTGGGTAGGTCCATTGTTAACGCACCTTTATTGGTGTGTTGTGTTTTATGAGTGATTCTAAGATCGACAATAATGGTGATATATAGGTGCAAAACAGATTATGTTTGGTTTATTCAGTGGCCATGGGAGGTTACTCTTTGTAGGTGATATCCATTAGCACGTGCGTAGGGATTGTGGACCTAGACTTTACTGTTAAACTGATATCACTGGAGTATTAAATAAAGACTACAATAGCAGTGGGAAAATTAATGCAAATTTTCTTTCTGTCCAGTGTACATTGCTCAGTAGACGTTGTCATGGAGCCATTTTAGTCTCGTATTTGAAATAATGATTTAAAGCTGAAGGGTCAGTATGAAAATAAGAAATATTTTTAGTAAAAAAAACAGTAAGTGAATTAATTATTCATGTTTGCAATTAGTATCAGGTAAGCGTCCACCATATTGTTTTGTGGCGGCCATTTTCTTATCCCCATATCGCCAACATAATAAATGAGCTCGTCAAATCTAAATCCGTCCCCATTCACTTTTTGATGCCTCCCCTGTAAGACGTCTAGCAAGCACAACAATATCAAAGTTTCTTCACATAAAATACCGAGAAATCACGAACTGAGGACGCAAGAAGGAAATGAATATGTTTATAATTACATTCTATCCCATCCAGCATAAATATCCATTCAAAATTGAATATAAATGTGTAGTTATTCTCTCTCAGACGAGGTAGTCCACCGTGCACGAACACTAAGACATTTTGGAAATATCAATAACGCTGACGTCATTGATCTATGTGTAGATCAATTCAATTCAATTAGTTTATTTGCATACATGTATCAAAGAGAATGAGCCCTAAACAAAATAGTCGCAGAGACTGCCTCTAAAATGTGTGTATATCTTATACGACGGCGATAGGATGCATGATTTTACGTTTTTACACTGGGCCACTGATAAGAATTCACAGTAGTACAGGGGAGATTGCGGTAATATGTACATATACATTATATTTGGCAACGGTCGATTTTGGTAAAATGCAAAATGATGTGGGAGAGGGCTATCAATACCAGTACCACTACGACTACCTATCGCTCAACTACCACTATCCCTATCACCACGACAACCACCAACTCTGTCATCACCAACAACAACAACCCTACTCCCCCATTAGACCCCCACCGAACCCTAGCAGTACTACTACTACTACTACTACTACTACTACTACTACTACAACGATGAAGACTACGACTGCTGCTACTAGTAATGCCTCGGTGCCACGACCGCACCCATGACCGCAAACACAAAATAACAATGATGATAATGACGACGACGATAACAACAGAGATATATTCAGGAGTTCGGAAGTCTTTATGGGATCGAAATCCCTCCTTGTTTACAGAGCGCCATTTTTCTTTTCATCATCATCAGTCATCGTCACTGTTGTCATTGTTATCCTCGTGCCCACAGCAACCACCACCACCTTCACCATCGATTGCCACCACCACCTCACCTTCTGTTCTTGTCAGTGCTTTTTCTCTGTTAGCAGGCTTCCCCCATCACCCTAGTGTTCTGATCGAGGTTATATTGTTTTGAGGTTGATTGTGGTTGATAGTTATGCATCACCTGTCGAAACATCCAAAGTACTGTGTTAAAATTTGAGCCAAATTGGACCATTAGTTCCCGAAATATCTTCAGATCCAGTGTTTATCCGAGCCGGATCAGGATTCTTTTATCTGAAATATGGCTAAACTCTGCAAGTCCTCTTGCATGGCAACTTCATTCGATGTATTAAAATTTTAGTCAAATCGAGTAGTTTTTAGATATTTTCCTGAATATTCTTTTGTGATTGACTAACTGACTAAGGAGATGGCGGTTTATTGAACTGCGATCTGCAGCTAAGCACCTATAAGATACCCTGCATGTCTGTCTGCCTTCATGCCTGTCTGTCTGTCAACCGTTTGGTAGAATTCAACCAAATTTGTTATGTGAGCTAACCATGTGATTACAGATTAGATGAGAAGATTTATATTCGGCTCTGGCTCCAATGGTTTACCTATAAACATCTCATTCTTTGCGATATCTCGACCAAAATCATTCAGTGATATTCAACCGAATTTGTTATACGAGTTATCCATATCATTATCTCAGAGATGAGTGAAGGGTCGGCTGGTGCGGATGGGGAGAAATTTGGCACATCAAAAATAGGTTGCAGATTTCCGGTGAGGCAATTTAGTTTTTCTTGTTGCAGTGGTTTGCGCTGATAATGCTTCTTGCAGTAGTGGTGGTGTTTACTGTTGTAGGTGTTCTATTGGCATTGGTGCTGGTTGAATTTGTTATTGTAATGATGGTGGTTCTGCATCAAAAGGTTAATGGGATGGATTTAGATTTGACGAGCTCTTATTAGGCTGGAGGTGTGGGGAAAAGAAAATGATCGCCGCAAAACAATATGGCGGACGATTACTTGATACAAATTGCAAACATGAATAATTAATTCACTTACTCTTTTTTTACAAAAAAAATTTCTTAATTTCATAACGATCTTCAGTTTTAACAAGATTCACAGTTCAGGTTCACGTACAGGCAGAGGTTATGATAATGTGATCACATGTGCTTCATTTTAAGCTTAACTGTATTTTAAATGTCCTTGAAGTAACACTTATGTTCGGGGGTTTGTCAAAAATCATTAAAGCTAGTCTTATAAGATTCAGCAGCTTTGGTCAAGTACGATTCACGAACCTTAGTTAACTATAGTTAATCAGACACCAATGAACCTGAAATAGTTCACTAGCTAGTTAACTATAGTTGACCGACATCCTGAGCTCGGTCACAAATTAACTCAAAATTTGCATAAAATTCAAAATGGTGGACAAGCCTTATTTGCCATGGTCAAATGCACATAAACATAAAAATGGTTCCCTAACTAATGTACATGTAAGTTTGATGAAATTACGATGTCCTATGTTGTGTGAATGTTCCCAAAGCCTAATCCCTTCCAACTTTGTCACCTATTCGCACTTCTTGATGTTTTAGCATAGCAAGATACCCAAGCCGAGACGAGTACGTGGATCAATATATTCTGCACTTGTAATTCAATAGGGAATCGGCTACCAGCATACTGTAACTAACCATCATTTGATTCGCATAGCCAATGCACACGATCAGTTAACATACTATAACTAACTATTGTTAGTGAATCGAACGTGACCATTATCTCTGCTTGTGCGTAAACTTGTGCTCAGACAGTAAATTCTAGCCTGTAATCCCTTGACTAATCTGAAGAATGTTGCTTATATATTTCTCAGTTTATGATACATTCCATTGTCGGTGCAGCAGTGCTTATTGAATACTTGTACAGTTAATGTCCTTCACTTATTATTAACCCGTAACCCTTATCACTATGATGTCAAAATTTAAATGTTTGAAATTAAATTAAAAGATGAACTCGTATTCATTTTTCAACAGATTTTGTGGAAGAGGGTGATGTCGGAGACAGAAACATCATCCACCATAATTGTTGAAAAATGAACACTAGTTTCTGTGCTATTGACGCAGTAAAAGATAGAATATTGACATCAGAGGGTTAATGATGAAGTCAGTCAAAAGCAGCTTCCGCTATGATCTTCAACAATGTCGATTTACAGGCTGAGAGGAGCATTTTAGAAATTTTATCACCAGAATGACTGGCTTGATAACTTGCACGTCAGTCCGGTGGTAAAATGTCAAAATTAGTCTTTTCTTGTCCTGTAAATCGATAACCGTGCTAGTCAACATTTTAACTTTTCTGAACCAATGTTGACCATTGCTCGGTTAATGTCAATGGCTGATTCCATCGTATGCTGCCGTCTTGCCACTGTATTTCCTTTGTGTTGTGTCTGATATCAGTGGAGCTACAATTGAAGGTTTGTATGCCTCTTAGTAAATATAGCTGTTCGGAAATAGTCACATGGTTATTCATTTTGTAATGGTGATAAATTAGAACGTAGTGAATACATCTAAATGGATGTAGTAATTTTCTTTTCAGATTCTATTTGCCTTTTAATTGCATCGAAATAATTTAATTATATAGAATTTTATATTATTATAATGTCAAATTATATTTTTAAAATTTTAAGAAAACTGAGCGTTGCAAATATCTTTGATCTGGTGTAAATGTGGATATTAAAACTATATATTTCGTATGATCATTGATTACTGCTCAAAATCAAAAATGATCAGTCAGTAGAAAAGGCCATATTAAACACAGATCAGACATTTTAGGCTCATTGAGCGGTTGTTTTTCATTAATTATTACTGGAATCCATCACTAATATTATCATACGCATTAATTAATGATTAGAATCACACAGATATTGTAAATTAGATTTCACGGGTAGTACTGTATGCATAGCAGGGAATGACTTGACATAGTGATCCGAATGGCATTCTATATGATGTGCCATGAGAATAAAACAAAGGCTCGCTATCATGTGACACTTCTAGTTTTCTATTCAGAGATTTTAAAAGTCAATCATGAATTTTGTACATTTTATATGAAACTTATTATAATTGCATAATTTATTTAATATGAAGATTTTACACATCTTTTATACATATTGTTAGTAGTTTGTTATTAAATCTCGGTTATTACCCTCTCCTTGTAGGGTCATAAACTTTGCTTAGCCCTAGATTCAAAATGGCTTCTGCAGTGGTTTTGAGAAATATAGATTTACAGACCAAGATTATTTTTTACACGTACCACCGGAATGACTGGCTCGTTAAGCAAGCCAGTCAATCCCTTGGTAAACTTTGAAAACTTCTTCATGAGAAAATTTTGAGTGTTAAAATGTTACCAGTCCTTTATGGATGCAAGCCTACCCATCATGCCAAACACACCGAAATGAAGGCAGCAACTGATGTCCAGCTATATACTTCATATGACAAACTGTGATATACATGTGAGGAATCACATGAACATGCATTCATTCAGCTTCACTCAGAAATGTAGAGTTACAGTATGATTGCAATAGCCATGATAGGCTGGTGATGATAATAATTTCAGGGTTCAAGGATGCTATATTTAAACTAAATTTAACCCTTTAATAGTTCAGATTGGTCAAGAAGATTAAAACTAATGTTTGTGAATGTCCATTTGCAGGCCAAGAGGTTATTTTAGAAAATGTACCACCTGAATGACTGGCAGTGTTATCGAGCCAGTCATTCCAGTGGTAAGATTTCAGAAATAGCTTTCTTTTGCCCTAGAAATTCACATTTCTCAAGAACGCTGCAGTGTGGTTTTGGCCAGCTTGACCATTAGGGTTGAATTGTCTCGAGTTTGAATCCTGTAATTACTGTTGTACTATAAATATCTGCAGCGAAGCAATTGACCTTTCCAGTTTATCCATGCATCATACGATGTCGATCGATGTCGTGATCAACGTGACGTGTATGATGATGTCATAATCAATGACAACATGAATGACGTACATAAGTTCGTCGAGAACGCATAATTGGTTATGGACTAAGCGTTGAACGATTTGTATGTCTACTATTTAAGCCTTTAATGGTCATACCAGCGCAAAACCGGGCCGTTATGGTCTTGTGGAATGTCCATTTACAGGCCAAGAGAATACAATTTTTGAACATTTTGGCTCGATAACCGAGCCAGTCATTCCAATGATAAATTTTCAAAAATTGTATTCTCGGCCTGTAAATGGACATTCAATAGGCAGATATTAAGATTTTCTTCACCAAATTTTACCATTAACCCCTCTTGTGTCAAGTTAACGATGTAATGGTCAAACAGGCCAAAGTGTCTATGCAGTGGTGTTGGGAAATGTCCATTTGCAGACCAAGAGAATACTATTTTTGAAAATTAACCACTAGAATACTGAGCCAGTCATTCCAGTTGTAAATTTTGAAAAATAGTATTCTCTTGGCCTACAACTGGGCACTGGCCAAGCTGATATTTAAATTTTCTTGACCATTAATCCATTCATAATCTGGGATGGTAATAACGTCATTTGTAGTGGTCTTGACGGATGTCCATTAACAGGATAAGTTCTTTTGCTAAATTTGAGCGCAGAAATAATTTTCTTGGAAAAATCTTGACCATTAAATGTTCGTTAATTGATTTGAGTGGCACTTTGAGGTGCTGTTGATGTAAGAGGAGGTACAGGGTTAATAAACATGTTGAATATTTTGAAGCTAATTTGACTGGGTGCTGATGGGCAAAAACAGCACCCAGTGAAATTAGTTTCAAAATATTAAATAGCTTAGTCAGGGAGTTCAGGAATCAATCGATCCCAACATGAGTGAGGTGTGGGTGGAGCTTTGCTAGAGATGGGCAGGGCATGGAAAGGTCCATTCAACCACCACAGACGTCCTCATGTAGAGGCAAAGTGATGGGTTTTATAGTAACTGTTATACTTGTCCCTGTTCAGGGCCCATGTTCCAGAAGCTCTCGTTACGTTAGCGATATCGTTACACCATACTAATGCAATGGGTGTAACGATATCGCTAGCTAACGATAGCTTCGGGAACATGAGCCCTGATTAGCTAAAAAAAACAGCCAGCTAGGTCACGTACAAGTCTTCAAAAATATGTCTTCTGTCTGTAAATGATAATTTTCTGTGATAGCGCATTACTCGCCTTCATGGACCAACAATTTAAAATGTGAACAAGATAGTATTTATTCTATGTACATTGTTGTTAAAAGAGTCATAATATAAAAATAAATTGTATGTAAAATTATATAGTTTTGCTTTGCTCTACACCTACATTCAGCAATGTGTGTTGACTTGTGGCTTATCCTGATTCGTGTGTTAATGGACCTTTCTAGTTTATCCAAACATCATATGACATCATAATCAACTACACGACGTGTAGGATGACATCATAATCAATTATACAGCATGAATGACTCGATTTAGTCAGTCTTAAACGCTTAATAGTTCTGACACATATAAATTGTATGTCTTTACTATTTAATAAAGTCTGTCAAATATTTTGAAACCAGTTTGACTGGGCGCAGTTGCTGCCGATGGCAGCAACAGCACCCGGTCAAATAGGTTTCAAAATATTCAACAGCTTAACTGAGTGTATAGTTTTCTGAAAATTGAGTCAGGGAGCAATTAATCCCAACACGAGCGAGATGGGGGTGGAGCTTAGCTAGAGGGGCGGGGCATGGCTAAAACTGCAAATGGCCATTTGACAGCTATATAATTATCCTGTTGTGTATACATTATTATATACCACGAGAGAATGCAGCTTTCCAACTTGGATAGGCGAGGTCTGTAGTCTAGGATTCCTTTCCCCTAGATAAACTGCCAGCCAAGGCAATGGACCATTCCAGTTTTAGCTATGCCCCACCCACCTCTAGCTAAGCTCCACCAACACTTCGCCATGTTGGGATTGATCGACCCCCCCCCCCCAATGCCCTAACTATCAATTTCCTGAAAACTATACAGGTAAGCTGCTGAATATGTTGTAACTAATTTAACTGGGTGCTGTTGCTGCCTATGGCAGCAACAATGCCCAGCCAAATTAGATGCAAAATATTTAACACATACAATTCATACAACACATAGTCCGTCTTCAAATATGCATTCGTGATGTACTTATCTACATCATTCATTATGATTTCATCCTACACATCGCGTAGTTGATTATGACGTCATATGAAGGATGGATAAAGTGGAAAAGTCCACTGAGCTTTACCTATCCATGTTTGAAATCAGTTTCCCTCCTACAACACGTCGCAGATAGACTACCAGCCAAGGCTAACGAGCTCCATCAGCCTGTGTTTGAAATCAAGGTTTGCGCTCTGTTAGATGAATGAGCGTTTAAGGATCGTGAACCGAATCTGCCTAGAGCAGATCATTCTTAGCCAAGGAAGCTTATGCCATGGAGACTGTCTGTCATACATCCATCTGTTGTTGTGTTGTCTACTTTTCCTTTAAATGTCTTCTCAAGAAGCACTAGGCTGATTTCAACCAAATTTGTCAGGAAGCATCCTTGTAAGATAGAAATCCAAGATTGTTAAAATGAAGCTCATAGGTCGATTAAAGGCAGTGGCTATCTTGGATTTTGCGCAAATTTTCTTTTCCGAAATCGCTTTGCCAAATTTTTTGGAACTCACAAAACAACATCTCTAGTAAGTCCCAAGTTTGCTCGAGAGAACCTGATTGGTTGATCTGTTTCTCCAGAAACTCTGACTGTATCGGACTGAAATTTGATATGATCTGAAAGAGCCATTCAAGTTTGTTCAAAGGAGCTCAGTCGATACAACAAGAGGCCCAAGGACCTTGATGCTTAGCTGCCTAACACTTACAGCTCTAGGGACCTACATGCATGACAGACATGTACTTTATCCCATTTGTCATTTCAACATATTTGGTCTAAATAGAGATGCAAATAACTGGATGAATGGTTAAGGCCAGGTGAGCTTATGCCGTGGCGACCGTCCGTCATCCGTCAACTTTTGCTTTAAAACGCTACTCCTCCTTAACCAATAGCCAAATCTTAACTAAATTTTGGTCAAAAGATGCTATTGTGCTCGGATCTGGAACTTCCATTTGGAATTTTGATTCATAAATTTTTGGGGTCAAAATCTTAATTTTATTAATAATTTACCAGAAATTGTTAAATTGCTTCGTCTCCTACCCTTTTGACCGATTTCAATCAAATTTGGCTGAAAGGATCCTATGCTCATAGGTTATAGAAAATCCATTCAGAATTTTGTTGTGTAAATATTTTGAGTGAAAATTCTAGATTTTATTAAAAATTTACCGGAAATTGTCAAATTGCTTCTTCTCCTTAACCGTTTGACTGATTTCAATCAAATTTGGCTGAAAGGTTCCTATGGTCATAGGTTATAGAACTGCATTCAGAATTTTGATTCGTAAATATTTTGGGTGAAAATCTTAGAATTTATGAAAAGACTACCGGAAATGGTCAAAATGCTACTCCTCCTTAGCTGCTGGACATATTTCAACCAAATTTGGCTAGATGGCTTCTATTGGGGTAAGCTCTAGAACCATTCCGAGCGATTTCAGCCAAATTGTGGTAGGCTCCAGAACTTCCGTTCAGAATTTTGATTCATCAATTTTTTGGGTGAAAATCTTAGATTTCGTGAAAAAACTACCGGAAATGGTCAAAATGCTTCTTCTCCTTACCATTCTGAGCGATTTTAAACAAATTTGACTGAAAGGATCCTGTGGCGATGGGTTCCAGAATTTCCATTTAGAATTTTGATTCATCAATTTTTTGGGTGAAAATCTGAGATTTCGTGAAAAATTTACCGAAAATGGTCAAAATGCTACTCCATAAATGCTTGACATATTTCAACCAAATTTGGTTAGATGTATTCTATGGTGATAGGCTCCATAACTTCCATTCGGAATTTTGATTGGTCAATTTTTCCGGTGGCCATCTTGTTTAATGTAAAGAATTGTGTATACTTAAATGCAAATGTTTCAAATGCTAATGGTGCAGGTGAGCGTCACAGGCCCTTGGGCCTCTTGGTATTGGTTCTAATAAGGAAACTAGAACTGTGAGTGATGCACTGCATATAACAAAGGTACCTGTACCACACTGAACATTTTTTCTGTATAATTGTGAGAATCATGAAAAATGGCTTTATACAGCTTAAACATTTAGCCTATGATGTACAAACATCCAAAGTTTGGGCACCATCTATGTGGATGATTATTGAGAAAAACAGACTGGACAACAAGTTATTTTTTCCTTGAACTGTGAGAACTTTTGATACATGCCACACCTTTAGCCCAAGATGCATACACTAAGTTTGGCTACTGTTTGCGAAAAACTGTTGAAAGTACAGCACAGCCAAGAATTTTCTATGATGTGCAGTGAACCGTGAACACTAAGTCAGACTGACCTACTATTTAGATGTGTCTCACATTTAGCATACAATTCATCTATACACCAAATTTTATCACTGTATATGATATTACAGCTGTTTAGTGAACTGAATGTGGGACAGGCTGATCAATTTTTGAGAGGTCTAGGCTATGCTATAGCCATAGACCAAGTTTAGTGATTATATATGAACATGTCTTGAGACCAGGGTCTAAACAAGACTTTGCTGATGTCAGTGAACCATGAATACTAGGTCATGCTGACTGATGCATGTTGTTTGACACACCATTGTCCTACAATGCATCCATATACGAAATGTGGTTACTGTATTATAGGAAAAGCTTTTAAAATAGTCTGGTTAAAGATTTTCTATGATGTTCATGATTTAGTAAACCATGAAATGTAGGTCTTGCCAACCTACTTACTATTGATGTGATGCATCCATACATCAAGTTTGGTTACTGCATATGACAAATTACTGCTGTATGAATAATTTATTATTAATTGCATTGTAAAAATTTATTTTACCTATATTATCCAGAAACTATGCCAGCCAGAGCTAGTTATGGTGATGGTAGCGTGTGGTCCAAGGTAACCACTGACAAAGATATAAGTCAATACCTATTGGAGGATTCCAGTTTCTCAGTCAATCATATGACATCATAATCAATTATGTAGGCTGATGTCATAATCAATTACGACATGAATGTCACGAACGCTTAATTGATGACAGACTAAGAGTTGTCATACGAATTGTATGTCTTTAATTTAATAAGTATGCAGTTGAATATTTTGGATCTAATTTAACTGGGCATATGGCAGCAACATCACCCAGTCGATTTAATTCCAAAATATTCAACAGCTTACATGACTAGTTTTCTGGAAAATTAGATTCAGGGAATG
The DNA here is from genome assembly GCA_034401795.1 of Chaetoderma sp. LZ-2023a. NCBI lineage: Eukaryota > Metazoa > Mollusca > Caudofoveata > Chaetodermatida > Chaetodermatidae > Chaetoderma > Chaetoderma sp. LZ-2023a. The sequence goes on along the minus strand of CM067374.1, from coordinate 43,879,130 downwards.
AAACATGTCAGGTCATAA